>JAJOZX010018292.1:0-36245 GCA_023014485.1 Bathynomus jamesi
TAATGTTAAAGGTTATAATGCAAAAGAAAGAGAGCCTTAATACCCAAGTTCCATCTGCAATAAGGCCGGTTACCCCATGGTCCAGAAGTTCCTATTCCCTCCCCACCCGAGAGTCTGGATCAATACAATTCAGATTCTGATTCAGCTCCAAATCCAGACAATGATGATGTTATGAACAGCCAACAGCTGACTGAGATCCTCCTAACCATTAACCCAAGCCGAAACTAATGACTTAGTCAGGGATTTGAATCTCCTAAGGACTCTGCAGAACGTTGGGGTCTAGATTGCAGGAGAACAATTTATTGGCATCCGACACATACTTCGCTTGGTACAGAAATCGTGAGAAGACTTCGTGCCTTTTTTCGAAGAAGATGGTCCCTTGGTATTTTTGCAAGGACATCACAGGATTAGTGTGCAAGCTAAGCATCGAATACCAAACCAGTGACTGGAGGTTGTTTATAGATTCCTCTAAAACCAATCTAAACGGAGTGTTACTGCACAACGGTAACAAATATGCATCAATCCCATTGGCCCATTCTACTCATTTAAAAGAGACCTATGATAACATGAAAACTGCTTCTGGAAAAAATTCAGTATCAAAATCACAGATGGATATGTGTGGGGATCTCAAAGTCCTTTGCATGTTACTTGGGCAGCAATCAGGATACACTGAGATGCCATGTTTCATCTGCGAATGGGATAGTCGAGCACGTGACTAGCACTGGAAGAGGAAAAACTTGGCCTCCTAGAGAGAATCTTACCCAGGATCAAAGAACATTTTACATGAACATCTAGTTGAACCAAACAAAATCCTCCTACCACCTTGCTATTAGTTAGGCTTGATGAAGCAGTATTCAAGCATTGAATAGAGAAGGTGAGTGTTTCAAGCACATTTGTTCAAATAGCAAAGATTAGCTACGAGAAAATAAAGGAAGGTGTTTTATAGGTCCTCAGATTAGAAGTTATTGACAGACGATCATTTCCTGAACACAATGACCAATAAAGAAAAAGAAGCATGGCTTGGTTTCAAAGATGTTGTTGAAAACTTCTTGGGAAATACAAAAGCCAAAATTATGAAAGACTGGTGGAAAAATATGCTTAAAAAGTTTTGCGCCTTAGGCTGCAACATGAGCCTGAAAGTTCACTTCTTATTTTCGCATCTTGACCGTTTTTCCGAAAATCTCGGAGATGGTCAGTGAGGAGCAAGGGGAACGATTCACCAGGACATCAAAACCATGGAAAGAAGATATCAAGGAAGATGGCATCCAAATATGATGGCGGATTACTGCTGATGTCTGCAACGAGATCAGTAACGCACAGCATAAGAAAACATCAAGAAGCACCGGTTTAGTCGTAATTAGTCAGATCTACCTTCGTAGTCTAAGTCTTTGGAATAAGTCCTGAAATGTTTGCAAGTAAAGAAGGTAAATATATTTGTTTCTTTCAGTTATTTTTTTATTCTTTCATAAACAAGCAATAGCTTGTCCAAGAGCTAGGAGCTATTTAATCTGCTTTAATTAGGTTTACTCTATCACCTAAAGATTTCGTCTACAAGGGGTGTTGTAATACCTCATCTGTCCCCAAATGTTAACCCACCCATTGATGGGAGGGGAGAGAGTATTTTGCTGGGAACGGGATGGTTTGTTATATTATATTTACCCTACATTATTATGTACGCGTTACTGAGTCTAAACAACAAAATTTATGGTTTAGCATGTGCAATCCAATGTTGGTCTCGATAAGATGGTTCACATTGGGATAAATGGGGGATTTATGACACACCTGTAGTAAGAAAACCATACGTGATAGGGAAAAACTAACTATATTTTGAGATCAGCGCACTCAAATTATATAGAATCATCAACTAGTTTGTAAAAATCGATCGACAAGTTTTCAAATGTGACTGGTGTTATCTATGGCCCCTTAAAAATTAAAACAGTATGAGGAAGATTTACTAATCTGCCTAAGTTAATGTATGCTGGGGCGGGGGTTTTTGAGGACAGACATACTGACTTGTGTGTTTGGGAATATGTTTGAAGGGCGGGTGGTAGGTGGAAAAAATGGGTGTAGGTAATTCTCGATGTCAGAAAGCGCACCGTCTGAATCGCTCATATGTGAAGGTACTTATAATGTTCTAATATAGGTCTGCTGACCGATCTTAATTCATGGAATGATCACTTAAGGGGTTTTCCTAACTACACTATCTCAAAAAAATATAATGCACAACAATTTGCCTAACTCGGGGAAAATTTGAAAAGATTGCAAACAAAAATAAAAATGTAAACAAAATTTCACTCAAATGTACGTGATGGTATGGTAATACTGTGTTTGGTACATTAAATAAAATTATACTATACTAACTAGAATAGTAAAAATAACTGAAAATAACTGTGACAATACTGTTTTCAATAAAAAGAGTGTATCACTGGTGTCTGAAGTGTTCACTGTTTTTGTTAATTCTGGCTCAATACTAAATATTAATGTTAAAATAATGATTTTCAAATGTTTAGAAATTATTTTTTTAAAAAAAAGTTTTGTACTTAACAAGATTCCTACGGCGAAATCCTTGAGGTGTGTCTGAAGACGTGTCTGGCTGGCCACTTGTTCCTAGATGAAAAGTAGGCGTGAAGAACTTGGAGTCGTAACGCACCGGTTCAAGGGTGGATGTGACGAACTAGAAGTCGTGACACGCCGGTCAACTGGGTGTTGGTTCTGGTTCCAGAGTCTGGAAGACTGGAAGAATCCTGGAGTCGTGAAGATCCTGGTTAAAGGGTCGCCAGTTGTAACCCTCCGTCTATGGCCCTGGGTGGTTCGGATCGACGGGGGTTCTGGTTAGGAGGCAAGCAACGGATGTGTGACTTGAAGTGGTTTCTTCTATGTTACTCTCCGAGTTCTTATAGTGGCTCGGAGGACTCTGGTAGATTTGAAATCTAAATGCTGAAGGTTCCGGATTCTTCTTATAGCGTATCCGGAAAGTTTTCTAAGTTTTTCTGAAGAGAGCAAGGCTCGAAGGGGACAATAAAAAGTTTCTCCAACTGTAACTTTACTGCTAAAAGATACAGGTAGGCTCAGCCTCTGAATTAGCTTCTGAATGACATGGAATAATTTTAATGGGTTTATATACCCAAAAACTGCTAACATATTATTATTAAATGCTAAGAAGGCTGTATTATTTTTGCACAATATTTAAAAATAAGTAAATTTTTTAGCTGTGGTAAGCTTCAACGAGTAAACAAAATATTTGAAGACGAAACCATATTTTTATCTAAACCGCGACTTTTCAGATCTGATGTTATCATGATCTGCCAAGTTAACTAAAAGTGGAAATCGGACTATGCATCTTTACACTAAAATATGCATATGAGTGAAATTTAAGTTTAAGATGTACAATTTTAATGCTTAGGCAAGACATGATCTCATTGTTTATAACGAAAGAGTGTGTATACAAAATGTGAACATTGCAAAGCTTAACAGGATTCCTTATTAAGCGAAATCTAAAAAAATGATTATGAGATTTTAAAAAACAACAGGTCACCAATTATTTAGCAAAGTAGAAAGCAAATCAAAAATTTTATCCAAACTCGCGTTGGGCGATTTTGGTCCTTATGTAAAAATGAATACACACACGTACATACATATGAGTATAGACATTATATAAAGTTAAATATATAAGAATATACAGAATTATATAAATACATGAACCATATAACACATGAATTTTTAAAATGGATACTTTTTCTTACAATGGATACAGAGACTATATAAATGAATACAAGAATTACATGAAGGATAAGATAATATAGGAATATGGGAATTATTTATGGTTCATTTTTACATTTATATATATATAAATATACATAAATATATATATATATATTTATATATATAATATTTATTGATATTTATGTATATATATAAATATATATATATATATATAATATATATATATATATATATATATTTATTGATATTTATGTATTATATAATATATATATATATATATATATATAATATATTATATTTATTTATATATATATATATATATCTATATATATATATATATATATATATATATATAGATGAATAAAAACCACGAAGGGAAAAGAAACACAAAGGGGTGCTCAAGCGCTTTCGTCTAATGACATCCTCAGGAACACTGGAGTGAAAGGACAGATCAAGGCAATATAGGTTACAAAAATAAACATACATACATACATATTCATATATATATATATACATATATATATATATATATATAGTAAGCATAGAAACAATTGTGGGAGGAGCAAACATTTGTATGGGAGATTGACACTTTTAGCACTTCAGCCGACATTCAATATAAATTCAAATGGCTTGTTTATGAAACAGGTCACAAAAGAATAAAGAAATAAAAAATAAATATAAATATAAATTGAGAAAAAATTAATTACAAAATAGTGCCTTAGTGATATATATGTCACAGCCTAAATAACCATAAAGAAATCGACAAATAAAAAACCACAAATATATATATATATATATATATATATATATATATACACACACACATACACATATACATATATATAGTAAGTAAAGAAAAATTGTGAGAGGATAAGCACATTTGTATGGGAAAATGACACTTTTAGCACTTTGGCCGACATACAATATAAATTCAAATGGCTTGTTTATGGAACAGGTCACAAAAGAATAAAGAAATAAAAATAAATATAAATATAAAAAGTGCCTTAGTGATATATATGTCACAGCTTAAATAACCATAAAGAAATAAACCAACAGATAAAAAAACCAAAAATTGTAAGTGGAGTCTACAAATTCAAGCTCAAAAGGGAAGTTTACAATCAATTTAATAGATGATGCCAAATTGATATATATGTCACAAAGAAATAAAGAAATAAACCAAAAAAAAATTAAAAAATAATAAAAAATAATAATAATAATAAATTGAAAAATAAATTTTAAGAGAGGCACACCAATTTATAAGGGAAAAATTACCAAAGGTTTTTTTATTGTCTGAATCATGCATATTATAGTCACAAACGAATAAAAAAGTACAAGTAAATATAAATTGGAAAACAAAATGATGCCTAGATGATATATAAAGAACCATAAAAATATATACAACATATATATGGTATATATACGAAATATAAACGCAATATATACAGAATATATATATATATATGCATAAGGGAAAAAATTACCAAAGATTTGTTTTTATAATTATTGTCTGAAAAACGGTAGGTCGCAAAAGAATAAAGAAATAAAAATAAATATAATTTGAAAAAATTACAAATAGTACAACTACACATGTATACCCGCATAACCAAATATATATACATATACATACATATATACACACACACACACACACACACATATATATATATACACATACAAGCTTGACCTTCGCGAAATGAGAAATCATCGCGCAGAACCTTTGTGAGGTTTTAAGGTAAGGTAAGGTACATACACATATATACATATTATATATATATATACACATATATACACATACATACATACATACATATACATATACACACATACATACATACATATACACACATATACATGCACACACATTTAACTGCAATGACCACACACATACTCACATACACAACATACATACACATACACGCATACAGCAAAAAATTGAAAAATAAAATTGTAAGAGAAACCTACAGATTTATAAGGAAACAAAGACAAAAACAAATTTTTACCAAAGATTTAACAACCTGCCCTTTTTGTTTAAATCCATTCTGAAGGAATTCAGAGCAACGGGATCGAGTTGAAACAGACCTTTACTCATGTTAAGGTTATTTGTAAGTTGAATTATAGCCGACTCAAGAATATTTCTATTAACAATGTTGCTAGAGTGAAACAAAACTGAAGCATTATTCCAATCATACAATGGGATAACTCTGACAAATGGACAAAAAGGGCACTGGACAACTGTCCCGTTCTAACGGAATATTGATGCTGTTTTACACGCGTTTGCAAATCCTTTCCCGTCTGACCTATGTAAAAGGAATCACATTGCTTACACCCAATTTTATAGATAATGCCTAAATTATTGGTAGGGCTATTTTTTACTATGATGTTTTTCACAATATTGTTATATGAAAAAACTACACTGATATCCAAAAGTTTAAGTACATTAGCAATGCCTAAGAAGCCCGGGAAAAATGGAAGTACTAAAATATTCTTTGACAAGGTGCGAGTGTTATTATTCACACGATAGAAGGTTCGTTTAGCCTTATTAAGACAAGATTCCATGAACGCAGATGGGTAACACAACTCACTTCCAATACCGTTGATATTTTCCAATTCGGCATCGATGTATTCCGGACTGGCGATCCGAAGAGCGCGGAGAAACATTGAGGAAAATATGGCCTTTTTAATAGGGGTGTCATGTCCAGAGTAAAAGTGTACGTAGGACAAATTGTTTGTTTTTTCCGATAGATACTAAACTTAAAACCCGGGCTATCCCTATGAACACGCACATCCAAAAAACGGGATTGAGTTGTCTTGTTCCACTTCTAAAGTAAATTTAATAGAGGGGACTTGGTCATTTAACTGAAGGAGGAAGTCATCCAGGTCACGATTCATGGGCCAGATACACAAAATATCGTCGACGTACCGCAACCAAGGGATGCCAACCCCCAGGATTCTCGAAATGTAAGTAATTTAAAAAAACTCCATATAAATATTGGAGAGAAGGGGGCGACAAAGGGTTGCAACTTACAAATAACCTTAACATGAGTAAAGGTCTGTTTCAACTCGATCCCGTTGCTCTGAATTCCTTCAGAATGGATTTAAACAAAAAGGGCAGGTTGTTAAATCTTTGGTAAAAATTTGTTTTTGTCTTTGTTTCCTTATAAATCTGTAGGTTTCTCTTACAATTTTATTTTTCAATTTTTTGCTGTATGCGTGTATGTGTATGTATGTTGTGTATGTGAGTATGTGTGTGGTCATTGCAGTTAAATGTGTGTGCATGTATATGTGTGTATATGTATGTATGTATGTGTGTATATGTATATGTATGTATGTATGTATGTGTATATATATGTGTGTGTATATATATATATATGTATATATGTGTATGTACCTTACCTTACCTTACCTTACAACCTCACAAAGGTTCTGCGCGATGATTTCTCATTTCGCGAAGGTCAAGCTTGTATGTATATATATATATATATATATATATGTGTGTTGTGTGTGTGTGTGTGTGTGTATATATGTATGTATATGTATATATATTTGGTTATGCGGGTATACATGTGTAGTTGTACTATTTGTAATTTTTTCAATTTATATTTATTTTTATTTCTTTATTCTTTTGCGACCTACCGTTTTTCAGACAATAATTATAAAAACAAATCTTTGGTAATTTTTTCCCTTTTGCATATATACATATATATTCTGTATATATTGCGTTTATATTTCGTATATATACCGTATATATGTTGTGTATATTTTTATGGTTCTTTATATATCATCTAGGCATCATTTTGTTTTCCAATTTATATTTACTGTACTTTTTTATTCGTTTGTGACTATAATATGCATGATTCAGACAATAAAAAAACCTTTGGTAATTTTTCCCTTATAAATTGGTGTGCCTCTCTTAAAATTTATTTTTCAATTTATTATTATTATTTTTTATTATTTTTTAATTTTTTTTTGGTTTATTTCTTTATTTCTTTGTGACATATATATCAATTTGGCATCATCTATTAAATTGATTGTAAACTTCCCTTTTGAGCTTGAATTTGTAGACTCCACTTACAATTTTTGGTTTTTTTTATCTGTTGGTTTATTTCTTTATGGTTATTTAAGCTGTGACATATGTATCACTAAGGCACTTTTTATATTTATATTTATTTTTATTTCTTTATTCTTTTGTGACCTGTTCCATAAACAAGCCATTTGAATTTATATTGAACGTCGGCCAAAGTGCTAAAAGTGTCATTTTCCCATACAAATGTGTTTATCCTCTCACAATTTTTCTTTACTTACTATATATATGTATATGTGTATGTGTGTGTGTATGTGTATATATATATATATATATATATATATATATATCTATATATATATATATATATATATATTTGTGGTTTTTTTATTTGCCGATTTCTTTATGGTTATTTAGGCTGTGACACATATATCACTAAGGCACTATTTTGTAATTAATTTTTTCTCAATTTATGTTTATATTTATTTTTTATTTCTTTATTCTTTTGTGACCTGTTTCATAAACAAGCCATTTGAATTTATATTGAATGTCGGCTGAAGTGCTAAAAGTGTCAATCTCCCATACAAATGTTTGCTCCTCCCACAATTGTTTCTATGCTTACTATATATAGTATATATATATATATGTATATGTATATATATATATATGTATATATAATATGAATATGTATGTATGTTTATTTTTGTAACCTATATATTGCCTTGATCTGTCCTTTCACTCCAGTGTTCCTGAGGATGTCATTAGACGAAAGCGCTTGAGCACCCCTTGTGTTTCTTTTCCCTTCGTGGTTTTATTCATCATAAATATTTTCACGTGTCACTTTCGTGAAATAATTTTTCATATATATATATATATATATATATATATATTGATATTATATATATATATTATTGATATATTATATATATAAAACTATATATATATATATTGATATTATATATATATATATATATATATATATATATATATATTATATATATATTTATTTATATATATAAATATATATATATATATATTTATTGATATTTATTTATATATATAAATATATATATTATATTGATATTTATTTATATATATATAAATATATATATATATATTTATTGAAATTTATTTATATATATATAAATAAATATATATAATTTAGGGTGTCACTAGGTAATAGGGGGAAAATTAAACGATGGATATTTTCCTATGACACCCCCTAAAATTGTTCCATTTGGTGTAAAACATACGGAAGAGAAATTTGGTCCTGATTGGTCATCATTTAAAGGTCGCCCTCGTCACTGAAAACAAGACCCATTTGTTGACGTCAACAAGCTGTTCAGTGTTCACAGCTTGGGCCGAACCAGATAATAAAAAACAAGGCAATTTGGTGAAATAACGAAAGTAAGACACTTAAAAACGCAAAGAATACAAACAGTTTATATATAATCAAAATAGAAGACATAATTTGGCGAATAATGGTACAAAATGGAGAAGCAACAAAAGCAAAGCTTTGAGAAATAAAATACATATACAGTAGCAGAATAATTGGTGCTCATACGCTGATCAGTGATTAGTTCTTTCGCGTCCTCACTAATGCTGATTTGTTCGGAGCTGGGTGTTGCTTTCTGTGGTCAGTGACAACTTGAACGAGGAACTGGAGCTGTTCTTCTTTCACTGTCAACTTTCCGTTCAGCTCCTTCACCAGAGCCACGGCCCGTTCTGCTCTGTCGTTCACCACTGCAAGTTTGGAGACCACATCCCGAGCTTGCACGTATTCAGAGTTTGACGTCCATGAACTGGGATGGTGGAGCAGAAAGCAATCTGGCAACTGAAGTTTTGAGAAGAATCCTCGGGTGTTCTTTGTGATCAGTTGCTCCAGTCCTTTGCTGTCACTGAGGAATAGTATCAAGAACCAAAGGTCGTTTTGGCGGCATGTGAGGGGCTTCTTGATCTAACGCTGCAACCATGCTGCACTTCACTTCCATCGATATCCTCTCATCAAAGAACGCCAGACCCACTGCCTCCTCCGAATGGTACCACAGGTGCGCAGACAGCTTCTTGGTGGTACCATCAGAGATCTTCTTGTGCGGGTATCGAAGGAGCGTCCTCATCAATTCCCTATCATTCAGCGGAGCTTCGATGGACAGATGAGCTGTTGCCCACGCTTTCATGTAAACTAGAACAGAAAAGAGGCAGATATCTCGAATTCCGCGTTCCTCAGTGTTCGTCAGTTTAAACTGTCTTCGGAAGAGCCAGATCTTGATGGCATAGAGCCCCTTAGCCATCCATCTCGCCCGGTGCATAGCACCAGGGCGCGAAGTTTAGTCCCTTGTATGGAACTCCTCCAAGAAAGATGACGGAAAGATCGAGGAATTCCTGATAGTCATCACGAACTTGAAGTGCTTGTGATTTTTCAAACTCAATGAGCTCCGTTCTGTGCTTAAAAATAGCTGCTTTGGTGAACGCATCTGTGTCCGCAGTTTGGAACTGTTGCTGGTCAATGCGGGTCCAATAATCATGGAAGCGCTTGAAAAGCAGAATTTCTGGACCGGTAGATACTGAATCTAGCGATGCTGCGAATGCCGCCTGTAGCACCAACTCCAGTACATGGTGTCTGCACGCGCAGTGTAACAGGTCACGTCCAACTTTTTCTTCCGAAGAACACAAGTTCCTCCACGTGGCCTGTGTTTGTCGCGGTTGTGTCGAAACACATAGATTTGACATGATCGGTCACTCCCCATTCATTCAGGCAATCTATGATGGCATTTGTTTGTGCCAGCGCGGTTCCTGACAGAAGTTTTGGCACCCCGAGGAGCTGCTCTGTCCCGGAGACAGATACAAGAATAGGTAAGCGGTCAACATATTCTCGTGACGTCAGATCTTGCATGAGTTTTCCGTCCCAGTGAACAGTCAACGGACTATTGCCTTGGAACTCGCTCTTCAGTTGCCGAGCCTTAAGGGTACGGAATTTTTTCACGCTGACGATGAATGGATCCACGATTGATGTTGTAGTCGCTAGCATCATGCCCTAAGCTGGAAGCTGCCTCAAACAGCAGATATGTGGCCTTTCTTGACGAGAGTTGCGTGCGATCAAGCGCTGCCGCCAATTCCGATGTCATGATGTTCTTCGTTGCTCTTTGTTTAGACGCTAACGAACCACCACATGCTCCTTTTTCTTCGCTATCATCTGAGCTGGAGGATGAGGACTCCAAAACCGCTTCGTTGGATACTGCCTCCATTTCAGCTGCTGATCGCTTTCTTCGTTTCTCCTCTTCCTCCCGACGTCGAGTACAATCTTTGACTTGGCGCTCATGGGTCATGTCCAAACCTGCCATTGAACCTGGACGTCCTTTCTGGCGCTGCTGCTGAAGGAACTCCCAATCCTCTGGGTACTTGACCAATTTCTCACAATCAGCGTGGGCGATGTCAAAGAGACGATCGAGGCGTTCAATGAATTCTTTTTCTTTCGTCTTGTGTGAATCGCTCGTCCTTGAGGCGTGTTTTTTGAGTCCTTTCCACTCCTCGAAGACTTTATCCAGTTTGCTGACGCAGTGTGTCTCGAGTCTGGTTGGAATGTGAGCTTTCTCCCAGAAGGACATCACTGCTCGAAGTGACTTCCTCAACGCGTCACGTATTGTCATTTTCTTTTCATGGTAAAGGTAAAGGAAGTAACCGAATGCTTGCCTGTAGGAAGGAAGCTTGCATCCTTTCACCTCATCAACCGCTGCCCCTAATAGGTATACACACTTCCGGTTTCATCACCAGAAATCACGTAGCTGAAATGAGAAACGGTGAATCGTTCAGTATTGTTCACTTTATTTCTCAGATATTCAGACACACACAGACACACACACACACATATATAGAGATATATAGATATCTAATGAACGATTATGGAGACGCCGCGCAAGCATTAAACTTTGGAAGGCGGGGGCGACCTTTTATAGTTATTCAAATAAAAAGATTTTTCAGTCACCATCTTTTTTTTACCAAAGGAATAGATTCGCGGGTGTCAGCATGAAAATTTCAAACTTTGCATATAAGTGACACCCTAATATATATATATATATATTTATTGATATTTATTTATCTATATATAAATATATATATATATATATTGATATATATATATTTATATATATATATATATATAGATATATTATTTATTGATATTTATTTATATATATATATAAATATATTTCTATATATATTTATATATATATATATATATATATTGATATTTATTTTATATATAATATATACTTATTGATTATTATTTTATATATAAATAAATATATATATATATATTTATTGATATTTATTTATATATATATATATATTTATTGATATTTATTTATATATATAAATATATATATATATATATATATTTTTGATATTTATTTATATATAAATAAATATATATATATATATATATATATTTATTGATATTTATTTATATATATAAAAATATATATATATATATATATTTATTGATATTTATTTATTTATATATATATAAATATATATATATATATTTATTGATATTTATTTATATATATAAATATATATATATATATTTATTGATATTTATTTATATATATATAATATATACATACATATATATTTACATAAATATATATATTTATTGATATTTATTTATATATATATATAAATATATATATATTTATTGATATTTATTTATATATATATAATATATATATATATATATATTTATTGATATCTATTTATATATATATTTATTGATATCTATTTATATATATATAATATATATATATATTTATTGATATCTATTTATATATATATAAATATATTAGTGATGGATCGAATAACCGCAACCGCAACCGCACTACAACCGCACAAAAATTCACAGCCGCAACCGTAACCGCAACCGCCGTTTCCATAAGTGCGGTTGCGGTTGTAAAAGCTTAGTTAATTTTAATTTTAGGTTAATTAGAAATATTTCTTTTTTTTTAAAGAAAATGATGGGTCTCCTTATGCGTGCTTAAACGTGACGTCATACGGCTGCCGTAGTAAAATTGGTTTAAACTGCGCTCTAAGTTATTACTCTGTGAGCTCCATGAAGTAACATTTATTTTTATTTAATTTTCTTCAAACTAAAATCGCCTTTAGTACAATAGTCAATAAAGCTTATTCCTGCTCGACGGACCTCTCGGGTTCGTGTAACTTGGTCAATGGCCTTGGTTGGCCAAAGTATATGATAACCGCAACCGCAACCGCGGTTGGAAAAAATTCGACAACCGCAAACACAACCGCAACCGCGGTTGTGAAAAACCGACCACTCGATCCATCACTAAAATATATATATATATTTATTGATATCTATTTATATATATAAATCTATATATATATTTATTGATATCTATTTATATATATAATAATATTATATTTATTGATATCTATTTTTTATATTAATAAATATATATATATTTATTGATATCTATTTATATATATAAATATATATATATTTATTGATATCTATTTATATATATAAATATATATTTTATTGATATCTATTTATATATATAAATAATATATATTTATTGATATCTATTTATATCAATAAATATATATATATTTATTGATATCTATTTATATATATAATATATATATATTTATTGATATCTATTTATATATATAAATATATATATTTATTGATATCTATTTATATATATGTTAACCCCTCCGTCTATGGCCCTGGGGTGGTTCGGATCGACGGGGGTTCTAGTTAGGAGGCAGCAACGGATATTTCTTCTATAACATTCTAATTCTTTTCCGCGGTCAAATGGTGGGTCGCCACTCTGTTAAACTCTTGGCTACAGACTCGCCAGACTGTTATGCTTCTTAAAATATTCTTCTAATCTTGGTAGTAGGGTCGCCAAATGTTAATTCTTCTCTTTTTATAATACTCTGATACTTTCTCTGATACTAAAATTATCGACTTTTCTTTTATAACTTATCGACTTAACTAAGTTCTTCTGAAGAGAGCACGGCTCGAAGGGAAAAATAAAAAGTTTCTCTTACGGTAATTTACTTCTTAAAAATTTACAGGTAGTGCTCTGAATTTACAGGGGTAGAGGTTCGACCTCTTTCGACCATGGCTCAGGCCGGAATCTAAAAAGTTAAGGAGGCAAGGGGCCTCTGCCCCCTCCTCGCAGCGAGGCTGCTAACAAAGGAGTCGTAATGAAGTGCTGTAATGAAGTGCCTTAATGAAGTGCCTTAATGAAGTACCCTAATTTTACAATACATGTATAATATAAACCTAAATGTTTGGGGGAAGACAGTTGAAGGTTAAGTTTCCCCCTTTTAAACACATGATCAGATGTTTGAAAGATTCCAAATAAAAATTTAAAAAAATAAAAATAAAAACTAATCGTATATTTTTGCCGAATCTTCATTTCTGAAGGCGATATCATTTCGTAATAGTACATAAGTACAAATTAAGTACACGACTGAGTACGTATTAATTTTGGTTCATTACAATTACGATTACAATTATGGATTACTTCACATTCGCTTATGATTGTCCATTACAGTTCTATTAAAGTACATTCTTACATCATAAATTAAATCATTACATTTAATTACAGTTTCATTGAAGTACATTACGTCGTTTACCATTCTTACAGTGTTTTTATATGGTTATACTATATGGTTATTAGTGATGTAGCGGATGTCATTTTTTTCGCATCCGCGGATGCGGATGCGGAGGATGTTTGATTTCAACATCCGCGGATGCGGATGCGGATGCGGATGTCTACATTTTCGTTATTTTTTAGGATATATTCGAGATTTGTTGTGTTTAACGTATATAATAAGTTATTATATAGAGAGAGCTGTAGCTATAATGTAGTATAATTGATTAATTGTACAATAATTGCTGTACTTTTCTCTGAACATATAAAATAATATCAAGCATCTAACTAATATAGAAATCAATTAGTGAATTCGTCTGCAAATAAATTCGTTATTTTGTTGAGTTTCAGCAACAATTAGAAACCATAATTGTGTTACCAGGATGCGGGACGTGAACCCAACTCAAATGCACCCCACCGACCTCTTTCCCCAACCTCCACCCTTATAGAAAGAGATCTTTAATTAGCTTGATAACTATTTATATTAAGTTTAAAGTTTTATTAGGCATATTTATAAATGAGTAATTAAAATAAAGTAAACTAAGATGTTCATCGTTTAATGTTCAAACTTAATTATAGGAAGGTTATGCTTAAGGAACATTAATTTTTCTGCCTTTTCTGCTGCCAGTCTGTTTCTCTTTTCATCATATATTAATCCAGCACTGCTAATAATCTCTCGCTTGGTACGTTTGTTGGAGGACAGGCTAAATGTTTCCTTGCAAGTTTACTCAAGTATGGATAGATATTCTGCGTATTTTTCCACCAACTAATAGGATTGTTACATGCAGCCAGGCGTTTTTCTTGGTGATAGCTCTCGATCATTTTCACTACATCTTTTGACATCGCGTAGGTCTCGTCATTGCTGCTTGACTCAAGAAACTGAGAGACAGATTCTGTGATAGATTTGCTTGTTGAAGGTGTTGGTTCTGTCACTGAAACTTTTATTCTTTTGGTGGGTGGCGAAGCGACAGATTCAAGAGATTGAAGCTCTTCAACTGCTTTGCCAAGTGATGATTTAACTCGTTCTAATGTACTAGGTGAAAATAACTTAGCTTTGTAACGTGGATCTAAGTAGGTTGCAAGAGAGTAACTTCATACAAGAACAGCCTCTCGTCTTGTCGCTTGCATCACTTTTGCGCACAATGAACTAGTTCTATTAATATAGTAGAATTTGATAATTTCCGCTTATTAATGACGTTTTATCTCAACGGTCCACATCCGCACGACATCCGCAGTCCAAAGTGCGGATGCGAGAAAATGTGCGGATGTTCCGCGGATGCGGATGCGGATGCGGATGTGACCTACATCACTAATGATTATACTATATGGTTATTATATATGGTTATTAGTACAACACAAGTACATGAGCACATACGAGATAATTTATATACGAAATAATATGTTATAATATGTTATAAATTTGAAATCAGAGGGACAGGAGGTTTCCATCTTAGAAGCGCTCACTTATGCTATAGTTCGCGGAATTTGATAACAACTAAGTATTTTCGAGTTCAATGCGGGAGGTGATATAATAAAAAATAATAAATGAAAAAAATAATACGAGAACGTATTTTTGCGTTTTCGAACGAATGCCTAAAGTTTTGCGTTTCATAGATTGACACGAGTAAAATGAATATTTAATAAAATTTATATAGGATGATCAAGGGAAATTAATGACGGGAAAATGTGACGTATGGATGAATATGGTTGAATAATAATGTTTATACTACATAACACCACAACATTATTATTAAAGAATTTACCATACATTGCATACGGAAGATGTCCATATACTAAGCACGTGATTTAGTGTACAAGGTATGGGAAACGTAAAGAGAATTAAGTTATTTTATGACGTCATAGTGTATAAATCATTATTAGAAAAGATGAATTAAAGAAATACAGTAATGAATAAAGAAGTACAAATCGAAATCCTATCCAAAACTCGCTTAGGCGATTTTGGTTTCTTATGTAAAAATGAATATGGATTATTCATTGTTCATTTTTTACAGTGTTCCCCCTCTAAAATGGCATTAATTAATACAATAATATAATACAATTAATACAATACAATTGAGAAAATAACATCTAACGAATTCAAATTAGATGACGAATTCTTTTTTACATTACAAGTTTTATACAGAACAAGTTAGTTATTATGCTTAGAGAGTTATTATAAGTTATTATAAAATATAAAAAATTCAAAGATTAATACTTTAATTTAGACAAACAGAATAAAAGGATTAATACATTAATTTGGACAAACATTAAGTTAGACAAAGAATGATATTGTTAAATTTTTAGAAAAATTTTATTTTTTCTGTGGGGAAAATTACATTCATAATGAATAGGTAAAAGGGAAAAATATAAATTTTAAAGTTCATGGATTTTCAAGGTTAACATGATAGTACAATTCATAACTAATTTTATTGACTATTGTAGGTAAAAATAGAATTACGTAGTGGATGATGTATAGACCTGTGGTCTAGTGTGTATTTGGGTGTATTAGGTGCAAAGTGTGTATCTTACAATTTCGAGGGACAGATTAGCTGAGAGGATTGTTTAAATTAACTGAATAAATGCATAAGCAAGATATATTAGAAAGCAAAATGATTAAGACTAAATAGCATAGTTTGCACTTACACGTAATGAAATAGTTTTATTGTGATATCCAATGATTTTAGCATAAGGTTTGTATATATAGTATATATAGTATATATAGTGTGCATACATGCGTTTTTATTGACTGTTGTAGGTACAAATCGAATTACGTAGTGAATGATGTATAGACCTGTGGTAAAATGTGTATTTATGTTTATTGGGTACAGATTGTAGTGGTTGGTGATACGTTCAAAAGGAGAAAGGGGATTTATAGTTGAATAGTTGAAATTATACGTCAGTGTGCAGATGTATCTATAAATATTGGTAAGAAGCATCTGTAGATGAGTGAGTCGGTACAATAGTATGTAGAATATGAGAGTAATTTGTTCATTCCTTGAAGAACTAGATCATTAGGGGTCATTGGTGGATTAGGATTATATATTTTTATATATATATATATATATATATATATATATATATACTTTAAGGAACAGATAAAATAACTTAATAAATGTATGAGCGAGAATTTATATATAGTAAGCAATAATTATGATGTATTATAATGATGATGTTGGCATACGAGTTTTAATGCAAAAGTGACTGGAGGGACGGAACGTAAATGAATTCGAATATGTGTCAAAAGTAATAAAATTCAATTAGGATTATAGATTTTACATAATTAATCAGTTACACGTATAAGGTAATTAAAAAAACGAACTTAGAGGACCTTACAATTAATGGAAGTAAATCTAGCGGTATTAAAAATTAAATTTTGAAGATGGAATTAAATTCGACTAGTAACATTCCTAGCTATATATGAACTATATAACCATTAACATTGACCAGAAGTATCGGTACGATAATTGAATTAAAAAAAATTAAGAATGCAAATTAAAAATAGAAATCAATTATGCATTTCAACGAGCTAAACATAATTTTATAATATTTTAAAAAAAAATAAAAGTAAATCGAACCTTAGATGAGTTTCGGCCAAGAATAAAAAAGTTATTGAAATGGAAGGAAAGCATTTCGAACAATCTTTTCTTTTAATAATTTCAGGTAAATTTTACATTAAAAATTATTTTTATATACTAAAAAAAAATATAAAAAAGGTTTAACAATTTTTGCATGTTAAGTAGAAAAATCATACTCTTTCGTTAAATGTTGATAGAATTTGAATTATTTGATATTTTAGTCTGAAATTGACAATTACATCTTTTCGTGAGCACTTTGCTTTTTAAAAAAAGATCGCTTGTCACACTACTTAGAACAAAAATTAAGAGAGTTCAACAAACGGAGGGACGGCATGTTCCTCATATACATTACAATAATTACCAAAATCGTTACAACCTTTGTAAAAACGGTTTTGTTACAAATAATAAATTACATAACTATATATTTATATACGCAACAATGCATGAAAAGAAAAGATAGATCGGTCAATTTCCTTCTTACAAACAAAAAAAAAGTTAAACTAAAGACACAAACCGGTCAATTCAGGTTGAATTAAATTCTCTTAAATTACAAAGAAAAAGTTGAATTCAATTGACTGCATTGAAATGACTTGGAATAAAACTCTCTGACTTGGAATAAAACTCTCTGACTTGGAATAAAACTCTCTGACTTGGAATAAAACTCTCTGACTTGGAATAAAACTCTCTGACTTGGAATAAAACTCTCTGACTTGGAATAAAACTCTCTGACTTGGAATAAAACTCTCTGACTTGGAATAAAACTCTCTGACTTGGAATAAAACTCTGACTTAACTCTATCAAATATTCTGAAACTGACTTGAACTCTTATCAAGTATTCTGAAACTGACTTGAACTCTTATCAAGTATTCTGAAACTGACTTGAACTCTTATCAAGTATTCTGAAACTAACTTGAACTCTTATCAAGTATTCTGAAACTAACTTGAACTCTTATCAAGTATTGTGAAACTAACTTCAACTCTTATCAAGTATTCTGAAACTAACTTGAACTCTTATCAAGTATTCTGAAACTAACTTCAACTCTTATCAAGTATTCTGAAACTAACTTGAACTCTTATCAAGTATTCTTGAAACTAACTTGAACTCTTATCAAGTATTCTTGAAACTAACTTGAACTCTATCAAGTATTCTTGAAACTAACTTGAACTCTATCAAGTATTCTTGAAACTAACTTGAACTCTATCAAGTATTCTTGAAACTAACTTGAACTCTATCAAGTATTCTGAAACTAACTTGAAACTGACTTGCACTTGAACTGCTATCAAGTGAAGATTAACTGAAAACGGAAAATGACTGCACTTGATCTCAATCAAGTGGAGACTATTATCCTCTGGGGTTTGGTTTTCCCTCTTGGTGAAACCGACTTACTTGAAATGCAATCAAGTATCTCTTTAAATCTCTATAAAGTCTCTGTAAACTCTCTCTTTCTTAATTTGCAAGTTAATTCAATTCAATAATTTGAAAAAATTTGCAAACAAAAATAAAAAATGTAAACAACATTTCACTCTGGTACTATTATGTTTGGTACATAAAATAAAATTATTCTATACTAACTATAACAGTGAAATAAACTCTCTCTGAAATTAACTCTCTCTGAAATTAACTCTCTCTGAAATTAACTCTCTCTGAAATTAACTCTCTCTGAAATTAACTCTCTCTGAAATAACTCTCTCTGAATTACTCTCTCTGAAATTAACTCTCTCTGAAATTAACTCTCTCTGAAATTAACTCTCTCTGAAATTAACTCTCTCTGAAATTAACTCTCTCTGAAATTAACTCTTATCTGAAATTAACTCTCTCTGAAATTAACTCTCTCTGAAATTAACTCTCTCTGAAATTAACTCTCTCTGAAATTAACTCTCTCTGAAATTAACTCTCTCTGAAATTAACTCTCTCTGAAATTAACTCTCTCTGAAATTAACTCTCTCTGAAATTAACTCTGTTACATTTAACTTCTCTTACATTTAACTACTGTGAAAATTAGTTTCACTAAAAAAATGTATCACTGGTGTCTGAAATGTTCACTGTGTTTTGTGTTAATTCTGGTTTGATACTCATTATTAACTGTTAATAATAGTGACTTTTCAAATGTTTACAAATTTCTTAAAAAAAACAAACTGTACTTAACAAAATTTTCTAAGGGCGAAATCCTCAGAGACGTGTCCTGAAGACGTCTTGCTGGCTACTTCTTCTTGGATGAAAACTAGGCGTGGAGAACTTGGAGTCGTGACACACCGGTTCAAGGGTGGATGTTACGAACTGGAAGTCGTGACACGCCGGTCAACTGGTTTTATCCTGATGCAGGGTAATTTCTATCTTGGCCAAAGAGTGGCCACGTGTTAAAATCTTCTTAAAATCATTCTCCTCCTCAAAATAATTCTCCTCCTCAAAACAATTCTCCTCCTCAAAATAATTCTCCTCCTCAAAATAATTCTCCTCCTCAAAATAATTCTCCTCCTCAAAATAATTCTCCTCCTCAAAATAATTCTCCTCCTCAAAATAATTCTCCTCCTCAAAATAATTCTCCTCCTCAAAATAATTCTCCTCCCTCAAAATAATTCTCCTCCTCAAATAATTCTCCTCAAAATAATTCTCCACAAAATAATTCTCCTCCACAAAATAATTCTCCTCCACAAAATAATTCTCCTCCTCAAAATATTCCTCCTTAAAATATTCTCCTCCTTAAAATATTCTCCTCCTTAAAATATTCTCCTCCTTAAAATATTCTCCTCCTTAAAATATTCTCCTCCTTAAAATATTCTCCTTTTTAAAATATTCTCCTTTTTAAAATATTCTCCTTTTTAAAATATTCTCCTTTTTAAAATATTCTCCTTTTTAAAATATTCTCCTTTTTAAAATATTCTCCTTTTTAAAATATTCTCCTTTTTAAAATATTCTCCTTTTTAAAATATCTCCTTTTTAAAATATTCTCCTTTTTAAAATATTCTCCTTCTTAAAATATTCTTCTTAAAATATTCTTCTTAAAATATTCTTTTTATCTGGCAAGGTCGCCACTCTGTTAACCCCTCCGTCTATGGCCCTGGGGTGGTTCGGATCGACGGGGGTTCTAGTTAGGAGGCAGCAACGGATATTTCTTCTATAACATTCTAATACTTTTCCGCCGGTCAAATGGTGGGTCGCCACTCTGTTAAACTCTTGGCTACAGACTCGCCAGACTGTTATGCTTCTTAAAATATTCTTCTAATCTTGGTAGTAGGGTCGCCAAATGTTAATTCTTCTCTTTTTATAATACTCTGATACTTTCTCTGATACTAAAATTATCGACTTTTCTTTTATAACTTATCGACTTAACTAAGTTCTTCTGAAGAGAGCACGGCTCGAAGGGAAAAATAAAAAGTTTCTCTTACGGTAATTTACTTCTTAAAAATTTACAGGTAGTGCTCTGAATTTACAGGGGTAGAGGTTCGACCTCTTTCGACCATGGCTCAGGCCGGAATCTAAAAAGTTAAGGAGGCAAGGGGCCTCTGCCCCCTCCTCGCAGCGAGGCTGCTAACAAAGGAGTCGTAATGAAGTGCTGTAATGAAGTGCCTTAATGAAGTGCCCTAATTTTACAAATACATGTATAATATAAACCTAAATGTTTGGGGGAAGACAGTTGAAGGTTAAGTTTCCCCCTTTTAAACACATGATCAGATGTTTGAAAGATTCCAAATAAAAATTTAAAAAAATAAAAATAAAAACTAATCGTATATTTTTGCCGAATCTTCATTTCTGAAGGCGATATCATTTCGTAATAGTACATAAGTACAAATTAAGTACACGACTGAGTACGTATTAATTTTGGTTCATTACAATTACGATTACAATTATGGATTACTTCACATTCGCTTATGATTGTCCATTACAGTTCTATTAAAGTACATTCTTACATTATAAATTAAATCATTACATTTAATTACAGTTTCATTGAAGTACATTACGTCGTTTACCATTCTTACAGTGTTTTTATATGGTTATACTATATGGTTATACTATATGGTTGTACTATATGGTTATTAGTACAACACAAGTACATGAGCACATACGAGATAATTTATATACGAAATAATATGTCATAATATGTTATAAATTTGAAATCAGAGGGACAGGAGGTTTCCATCTTAGAA
The DNA here is from genome assembly GCA_023014485.1 of Bathynomus jamesi. NCBI lineage: Eukaryota > Metazoa > Arthropoda > Malacostraca > Isopoda > Cirolanidae > Bathynomus > Bathynomus jamesi. Next base: position 22,146 of record JAJOZX010018292.1, read on the forward strand.
GCGCTCACTTATGCTATAGTTCGCGGAATTTGATAACAACTAAGTATTTTCGAGTTCAATGCGGGAGGTGATATAATAAAAAATAATAAATGAAAAAAATAATACGAGAACGTATTTTTGCGTTTTCGAACGAATGCCTAAAGTTTTGCGTTTCATAGATTGACACGAGTAAAAATGAATATTTAATAAAATTTATATAGGATAATGATCAAGGGAAATTAATGACGGGAAAATGTGACGTATGGATGAATATGGTTGAATAATAATGTTTATACTACATAACACCACAACATTATTATTAAAGAATTTACCATACATTGCATACGGAAGATGTCCATATACTAAGCACGTGATTTAGTATACAAGGTAGGGAAACGTAAAGAGAATTAAGTTATTTTATGACGTCATAGTGTATAAGTCATTATTAGAAAAGATGAATTAAAGAAATACAGTAATGAATAAAGAAGTACAAATCGAAATTCTATCCAAAACTCGCTTAGGCGATTTTGGTTTCTTATGTAAAAATGAAATATGGATTATTCATTGTTCATTTTTACATATATAAATATATATATATATATATATATTTCTATATATTTCTATATATATATATATATATATATATATATATATATATATATATATATATTTTTATATATGTATATATACATATTATATTTCTATATATATATATATATTTCTATATATATATATATTTATATTTTCTATATATTATATATTTAAATTTCTATATATATATATATATATATATTTATATTTATATATATATATATATTTATATTTATATATATATATATATTTATATTTCTATATATATATATATTTATATTTCTATATATATATATTTATATTTCTATATATATATACAGTATATATATATATTTCTATTTCTATATATATATATATTTATATTTCTATATATATATATTTTCTATTTCTATAATATATATATATATATTTCTATATATATATATATATATATATATATTTCTCTATATATATATATATTATATTTTATATATATATATTTATATTCTATATATATATATATATTTCTATTTCTATATATATATATATATATATATATTTATATTTCTATATATATATATTTATATTTCTATATATATATTATATTTATATTTCTATATATATAATATATATTTATATTTCTATATATATATATATAATATTTATATATCTATATATATATATATTTATATTTCTATATATATATATATATATTTATATTTATATATAATGTTATAATGTTATAATGTTTCAGACCAACAAAGACCCTAGGAGCCACTCATGGCTGGTCTACCTAAACTGTGTTCGTAATCGTGTATTGTGTATGTCCTCCGTGGTGGCGGAGGGGACCTACCAATTTTACGTGGGTTCCGAACCACAAGAACATAAGAAATTCATGTAAAACTGCCGGTAAATTGGCAACGACCAATTTTTAACGAAACTAAATAATTATCAATTTAAAAATAATTAATTATCGATTTAAAAAAACTAAGATAGAATCTCTCGATCCAGAGGATCAAGTCATAATAAACTACTATCCACAAATATGTTACACTTTATATCTATTTATAACGGACATGCAAATATATCAGATCCAAAGAATCCAGTCAATTTCATTACGGTATCCATCAAGTCACGGTCCATATCGATTGCGGACCAAGTCAAAATTTACAACCATATACATTACAATATATACACTTACGAGGAAAAGTGTAGTTGTGGCTGTAAAGACTGTACAGGAATGTAGAAATGTGTGTGCACCCATTATGGGTCTCCCCATTTAAAGGTGTTTGTGGGCAAGTGAAGATCATGAGTTTTTCAATACCTCACAGTACTATGGGGGGCACCGCTCGGCAGAGGAATCTCTTTAAATGGGTGTGTAAGGAAAGAGAGTATCCCCTAACCCAAGACGCTGCCTCCCTATATCCCACAACACTTGTGTTGAGCTGTGCGATCTATCCCCACGGAAGGCTTAATTTACTACCTTAAACTATACCCTTTCTATCAACATGCGCGTCTAATCGATTTTTAAACATGTTTATAGACGTGCTACTAATTACTTCTACCGGCAAACTATTCCAGGTATTACTATTCTATGCATAAAAAAGTTTTTCGCAACTGCTGTCTCGAACCTTCTACTTGTCAACTTACACCCGTTATTTCTAGTCCTATTATATGAGATATTTCGAAAAAGCTATCTCTATCTACGTTATCGAACCCATTCATAATTTTGAAAACCTGGATTAGATCACCCCTTAACCTCCTAGTCCGAGTGTAGTCAATTTTAACTCCTTAAGCCTATCCTCGTACGACTTTGACCTAAGAGACGGAATCATCTTAGTTGCTCGTCTTTGAACTCTTTCGATTTGTCTATATCTTTGCGCATATGCGGATTCCAAAATTGGACCGCGTACCAAATGGGGTCTAACTAATGATTTATAAAGAGGAACTATAATATCGCGCGATTTGTACTCAAAATTTCGAGCTATAAACCTAACACTTTGTTCGCCTTATTGACCGCTGCTGTACTTTGTTTCGCTACTTTTAAATCACCAGTGACTATAACTCCTAAATCTTTTTCCTGCTCTACGTTTGTTAAATCTTTCCCTGACGTACTATACGAAAATTACCGTTACGCGAACCTATATGCAAAATTTTACACTTATCAACGTTAAATCTCATTTGCCATGTGACTGACCAATCAACGATTTTATTCAGATCTTCCTGAATTTTACCTCTATCTTCGTCATTAATCGCCCTACCACCCAGCTTCGTGTCATCCGCAAACTTTGAAAACTGTACTGACTAGGCCGACATCTAAATCGTTAATATATATAAGAAAAAGCAAGGGGCCCAATACAGAACCCTGAGGAACGCCACTCGCTACATTAGCCCAACACGACTCCGCTCCATCAACGACCACCCTCTGTTTCCTGCCTCGCAACCACTCTTCTAGCCAATTTATTACTACACCCCTGATTCCATGAGCTTAGTTTTTTTCAATGAGTCTTTTGTGCGGCACGGTGTCAAACGCTTTTTGAAAATCTAAGTACACTACATCAACCGCCCGATGTCTATCGTAAACGTCAACCACGCTTTGGAAGAATTCTAAAAGATTAGTTAAGTAAGATTTGTTTCGCCTAAAACCGTGCTGCGTGTTTCTAACGAGATTATGCACTTCTAAGTGTTCGACTATACGATCCCTAATTATTGATTCAAGTAGCTTACCTACAACAGACGTTAAACTGATTGGCCTATAATTTCCGCCGCACCTTTATCGCCTTTCTTTAAGATAGGTGTTACGTTTGCTAACTTAAAATTATCTGGTACGCACCCCTCAGAAATAGACGCATTAAAATCTTTGTTAGCGGCACAACAATGCTATCTTTTAATTCTTTTAGTTGTATGGGATATATGGAATCCGGCCCCGGTGATTTACGCGTTTTCATTTTATCAATATAGCGCATTACTTCCCCTTCACTAACGACAATATTATCCAAAATATTACCATTATTCAAAAGGTATTATGTCTATGACCGAAGGGATATTCGTTACATCTTCTATAGTAAAAACTGACGTAAAAAATTCGTTTAGCAAGGTAGCCATTCCTTGTTTTCAGAGACTAGATCTCCATTTACATTTTTCAATGGACCCAAGGACACTTTTTACTGGATTTCTATTATTGACGTATTGAAAGAATCGCATGGGGTTTTCTTTACCGTCACGAGCTATGGAGATTTCAAATTCGCGTTTGGACTTTTTTATTACACTTTTCGCTTCACGGCTCAGAGATATGTAGTTGTTTCGTAACAACAAATTGTCTTTATCGCACTTATGTTGCCTATAAGCCCTATCTCTACTCTTTATAATGTTTCGTACTCTAGAAGTAAACCACAAGGGCTTGTTGTTTACTTTCGCACGCTTAATTTTGTACGGTACACATTCCTCATTTATAGCCCTAAATACTGTTTCGAACGATTCCCACATATATTTATATTTCTATATATATATATATATATATATATTTTCTATATATATATATATATTTCTATATATATATATTTATTTTATATATATATATATATATATATATATATATATATATATATATATATATATATTTCTATATATATATATATATATTCTATATATGATATATTTCTATTTCTATATATATATATTTCTATATATATATATATATATATATATATTTCTATATATATATATATATATATATATATTATTCTATATATATATATATTTCTATTTCTATATATTATATTTTATATATATATAATATATAATATATATATTTCTATATATATATATATATATATATTTATATTTCTATATATATATATATATATATTTCTATATATATATATAATATATATTTATATTTCTATATATATATATATTTCTATTTCTATATATATATATATATATATTTATATTTCTATATATATATATATTTATATTTATATATTTATATATATATTTATATTTCTATATATATATATATATATATATATATATATATATATATATTATATTTCTATATATATTATATTATTTATATTTCTATATATATATATATATATTTATATTTCTATATATATATTTATATTTCTATATATATATATTTATATTTCTATATATATATATATTTATATTTCTATATATATATATATTTATATTTCTATATATATATATATTTATATTTCTATATATATATATATTTATATTTCTATATATATATTTCTATTTCTATATATATATATAGAAATATAAATATTATAATATATATATATATATATATATATATATATATATATATATAAATATAAATATATATATATAGAAATATAAATATATATAGAAATATAAATATATATATATAGAAATATAAATATATATATATATAGAAATATAAATATATATATATAGAAAAATAAATATATATATATATATTTATATTCTATATATATATATTTCTATTTCTATATATATATATATATATTTATATTTCATATATATATATTTATATATTTCTATTTCTATATATATATATTATATTTCTATATATATATATATATATATATATATATATATATATATATATATATATATATATTTATATTTCTATATATATATATTTCTATTTCTATATATATATTTATATTTCTATATTATATATATTCTATTTCTATATATAATTGGGAAGCAATCAGATCGCACATGGCCGAAATAGAATGGAGAACAATTTTCGAGAATAAAACAACGGAAGAAATGCTAACAAACTTTGGAGGAAAAAACGGTGAGAATTTTAGAAAAATATGCTCAGAAATCACAGCCAAAAGGAAAGAGGAGCTGGCTAGAAAGGCAAAAGAGAAGACTATTCCGCAAAAGAAAGAGAGTGGAGGCGAAGTTAGGAAACTGCGGAGATAATGGCAGGAAAATAATAAAAGAAAAACTGGAGGGTATCGATAGGGAAATACAAGCCCTGATTAAGGACCATACAGAGAGGGAAGAGGAAAAGGCGGTAGAAGCAATAAAGGAAAATCCAAAATACTTCTATAGCTATGCAAAAAGGAAAACAAAAACGCGCGCCGCTATTGGGCCCTTAAGGACGGGAAATAATGAACTAACCGACGATCCAAAAGAAATATCTGATACATTGAGAGCTCAATATGAATCAGTTTTCAGTACCCCAAAAAGTGACAAAGCGATACCTGACATAAATGCATTCTTTGAAGAGGAATTGCAAGGAGAGTATATAACAGACTTTGAGTTTACACCAGAAGATGTAGCGAGAGCTATAGAACAAATGAAACTACATTCAGCTGCAGGTCCGGACAATTGGAACGCATTATTGATTAAAAACTGTAAAAATGAAATAGCTACACCTTTATACTGGATATGGAGAAGATCCCTAGACACTGGGGAAATACCGAGCATCTTGAAAAGAGCAAACATTGTCCCTATATATAAAGGAGGGGACAGATCTCAAGCAAAGAACTATAGACCAGTGTCATTGACATCCCACCTCACCAAAGTATTTGAAAGAATAGTTAGAGAGAAAATTTATGATTTCCTGGAGACACGGGAAAGATTCAACGAAAATCAGCATGGATTCCGATCAGGTAGATCATGCCTATCGCAACTACAGTAATAGAGCACTACAACAATATCCTAGATGCATTGGAAGGCAATGAAAACTACGATGTTATATACACAGATTTTGCTAAAGCTTTCGATAAATGTGACCATGGTATAATAGCACATAAAATTAAAGACATGGGAATAACAGGCAAAGTGGGAAAATGGATCTACAACTTCCTTAGTGATCGTCTGCAGGTCGTCAAAATTCAAGGTATATCATCATCAGAATCGGAAGTACGCAGCTCAGTACCACAAGGGACAGTACTGGCCCCACTCCTGTTCATTATCATGCTAACAGACATAGACAGCGGAGTAAACAGCAATGGTATAGTAACATCCTTTGCAGACGATACAAAGATCAGCAGAAAAATCAGCGATGTACATGACGTGGAGGCCTTGCAGAGGGACACGAACAAAATATACAAATGGTCAGAAGACAACAACATGTCATTCAACGCCGAGAAATTTCAGCTCTTGAGATATGGTAGAAAAGAAGAACTTAAACAGACTGCATATTATGCTCCAGATAGACAGGAAATTCAGAGAAGCATGAAAGCGATTGATCTCGGGATAATAATGACAGATGATGCGAAATTCGAAACACAAAATCAGATAGCGATAAATAAAGCAAAAAGAGTCGCCGGACAGGTTCTAAGAACGTTCAAGAGAAGGGACAGGACAGTAATAATTCCCCTGCTAAAAACATGATTATACCAAAACTTGAATACTGCTCAGTTTTGACGTCCCCATATAAAAAGGAAGAAACTAATAAACTAGAAGAAACGCAGAGGCATTTCACAGCCAAGATTGATGGCTGCAAAGAACTCAACTACTGGGAAAGACTACGTAAACTAAATCTGTACTCACTGGAAAAAGAAGAGAGAGGTACATCATAATCTACATATGGAAAATGATCGAAAAAACTGGTACCAAACCTAAAACTAAACCCAATTACCATTCAAATAACACTGGAAAATAGGAAAGGCAGAATGTGTAGTGTTCCCAAATTAAAAGCACGACAAGGGACCTCCTCAACCCTGAAGGAAAATAGCTTGGTTGTCAGGGGGCCAAGACTTTTCAACCAGCTTCCTAAGGACCTCAGAAACGTAACGGGGGTCGAAGTTGAAGTCTTCAAGAAAAGACTGGATGCCTGGCTCAGGACAGTACCAGATGAGCCGGGCGTGCCTGGCTATGTACGGTGGAGAGCGCAAGAAAGTAACTCGCTCCTCCACCAGGCCAGACCTAGAGGCGGGGCCACCAGCTTGACCTCCGTGTGAAGAGAGACCAACACACGAAACAACATAAGGTTCATAAGGTATATTTATATTTCTATATATATATATATATTTATATTATTTTCTATATATATATATATATATGTTAACCCCTCCTTCTATGGCCCTGATTCGGTTCGGATTCGACGGGGGGGGTTCTGGTTAGGAGGCTGCAACGGATATTTCTTCTGATACTTTTCTTCTATAATTTTCTAATTCTTTCTCTGATACTTTATAACTTATCGACTTTACTAAGTTCCTCTGACGATAGCCCAACTCGAGGGGGAAAATAAAAAGTTTCTCTTACTGTAAATTTACTTCTTAAAAATTTACAGTTATTGCTCTGAATTTACAGGGGTAGAGGTTCGACCTCTTTCGACCATAGCTCAGGCCGGAATCTAAAAATATTAAGGAGGCAAGGGGCCTCTGCCCCCCCTCCCCGCAGCGAGGCTGCTAACCAGGGGAGTCTCTTAGCAGTGACAAAGCAGAGTCTCGTAATGAAGTGTCCTTCATTTTACAAATACATGTATAAAATATGCCTGAATGTTGGGGGATGGCAGTTGGAGGTTAAGTTTCCCCCCTTTTAAACACGATCAGGTGTTTGGAAGTTTCCAAATAAAAATTTAAAAAAATAAATAAAAATAAAAACTAATTTTTTTTTTTTGCCACGTCTTCATTTCTGAAGGCGATAGATATCATTTCACGACTGAGTACATTTTTGTTTGGGTTTATTACAATTATGATTTCGATTATGGATTACTTCCCATTCGCTTATGATTGTCCCTTAAAGTTCTATTAAAGTACATTCTTACATTATATATAAAGTCATTACATTCAATTATAGTTTCATTGAAGTACATTACAAGTTATTATTAATTAAAGTATTAGTTAATTACAATTAAACAGTTACTATAGCTTTGTTTTGTTTTTACAGTGTTTCATATTAATAGACAATTAAGATGTTAGAAATATAATACAAAGTACATGGCACACATGATATAGATTTATATACATATATATTATAATATGTTTAACATGTTATAAATTTGGATCAGAGCGAAAGGGGATGTTTATCTTAGAAACGTTCGGTTCTGCTGATTCGCGAATTTGAGCATTTAACTACTGTAAGCCTAATGAATGCCTTGTGAGGGTTGAACGCACTTAAAAAAAATAAAAAAAAAATATATGTGGACGTATTTTACATGTACATAATCCAATAGGTGTGTTTGCGTAATATAGAGACGCGTAAAATATGGACTGATAGGTTGATAGGTATCAGTAGACAACAGGTAGAAAACAACATAACTAATGATGTATAGAGAATGAAGTTTTTTTCTTTTTATTATTATTATTATTATTATTATTATTATTATTAAGGAATTTACCATACATTCAATACGGAAGATGTCCAAATACTAAACACGTGATTCAGTGTTCAAGGTATGGAAAACGTGAAGAGAATTAAGTTACTTTATGACGTCATAGTTATTCACATTATGTCATACGTACAGTATAACTGTAAGTCATTATTTGGGAGGACCTAAAAGAAACGAATTAAAGACAGAGTGGGTATCAAGGACTAAGAAGCACAACTACGGGTTCCAATCCTCTTATATGCAATGCGTATGTATAATCTAGGGTCCAGGGTGAGATGCAAGACAGTCATAATTAAGTATAATAACTTCTATAACAAATGGAAAATGGATACGACTAAACCATAGATATGGTAGATCGTAGGGTTGTGACACGAACAAAAAAATAGGAAGCTACAAGTAAAATTATTATCCAAACTCGCGTTAAGCGATTTTGGTTCTTATGTAAAAATGAATATTGATTATTCATTTCATTTTTACATTGCTCTCCCCTTTTAAAAAACGATATTTATACAATAATCTAATAGGGTATCATTAATACAATACAAATGAGAAAATAACATCCTAACTACTACAAGTTAGATGACGAATTTTTCTTTACATTACAAATTTTTATACAGAACAAGTGAGTTCGGTGGTTGCGTACAATGGAGAGTAATCAAATCTTTAAAATGACACTTGCTTATAAAATATAAAAAATTCAAAGATTAATACTTTAATTTATGTAAACAGAATAAAAGGATTAATACATTAATTTGGACAAACAATTAAGTTAGGCAAAGAATGGTATTGTTAATTTAAAAAAAAAATTCTGTGGGGAAAATTACATACATACTGAATAGTAGGTAAAAGGGGAAAATATAAATTATTTTCCAAAGTTACCCTGATCGTGCAGTCTATAACTAATTTTATTGACTATTGTAGGTAAAAATCGAATTACGTAATGGATGATGTATAGACCTGTGGTCTAGTGTGTATGTTTGTGTATTAGATACAAAGTGTGTATCTTATAAATTTGAGGGATAGATTAGCGGAGAGGATTCTTAAATTAACTGAATAAATGCCTGAGCAAAAATTTATATATAGTAAGCAAAAAGGCTTAGGACTATATAAATAGCAGAGTTAGCACCTACACGCTATGAAATAGTTTGTGATATCGAATGATTTTAGAATAAGGTTTGTATATATAGTATATATAGTGTGCATACATGCGTGTGTATGTGTAGAGATTTGGAAGGTTTTTGAATTAACAAAGTTTAAAAATAATGTATAATAATTTAAGATGGGTTTAGGGTTATAAAATCTTTTGAGTCAGTTATTGTTGTTATTATTATTATTATCATAAAATCCTTTAAGTTCAAGGTAGTATTTAAGTATTTAATTAAATCAGTTACACGTATTAAGGTAATAAAAAGAAATGTACTTAGAGGACTTACAATTGATGAAAGTAAATCTCACGGTTTAAAAATTGAATTTTGAAGATGGAATTAAATTCGACTAGTAACATTCCTAGCTATATATGAACTATATAACCATTAACATTAACCAGAAGTATCGGTACGATAATTGAATTAAGAAAATTAAGAATACAAATTAAAAATATAAATCAATTTATGCATTTTAATGAGCTAAACATAATTTTATAATATTCTTAAAAATAAAAGTAAATCGAACCTTAGATGAGTTTCGGCCAAGAATAAAAAGTGTTATTGAAATGGAAGGAAAGCATTTCGAACAATCTTTTCTTTTAATAATTTCAGGTAAATTTTACATTAAAAATTATTTTTATATACTAAAAAAAATATTAAAAAGGTTTAATAATTTTTGCATGTTAAGTAGAAAAATTATACTCTTTCGTTAAATGTTGATAGACTGAATTATTTGATATTTTAGTCTGAAAACTTGTTTGCATATGATAAATACATATGTTTTATTGTGTAGAAGTTTTATTAAAATTAAATGACAAAAAAGAATAAACACAACTGAAATTTAGGGTATGTGCGGTCCTACGGGTAAATTTCCCGACCATACAGAGCAAGATAAATTAGGTACATGATCGATTAATTATTACACTATTTCTGTCATCATATAATCGCAATAATTATAAAACTCGTTACCAACATTTGTAAAACGGTTTTGGTTGCCAACAATAAAATATGTCATTTTACCTATATTTTTTATACGCAACAATGGCATGAAAAAGAAGACAAATCGGTCCATTTCCTTCTTACAACAAAACAAAGAAAGGTTAACTAAAGACGCAACCCGGTCAATTCAGGTTGAATTAAATTCTCTTTACAACACAAAAAAAAAGGTTGAATTAAATTCTTAAATTACATTTTCTTAAATTAAATTCTCTTAACTTACAAATAAAAAGTTGAATTCAATTGACTGCATTGAAATGACTTGGACTTAAAACTGACTGCTTCAAAACTAACTGCTTCAAACTAACTGCTTCAAAACTAACTGCTTCAAAACTAACTGCTTCAAAACTAACTGCTTCAAAACTAACTGCTTCAAAACTAACTGCTTCAAAACTAACTGCTTCAAAACTAACTGCTTCAAAACTAACTGCTTCAAAACTAACTGCTTCAAAACTAACTGCTTCAAAACTAACTGCTTCAAAACTAACTGCTTCAAAACTGGCTTCTTCAAAACTGGCTTCTTCAAAACTGGCTTCTTCAAAACTGGCTTCTTCAAAACTGGCTTCTTCAAAACTGGGGCGGTTGTCCCTCTTGGATGCAACCTATTGACTTGACCTCTTATCAAGTATTTCTATAAATCTCTGGGGCGGTTGTCCCTTTTGGCGCAACCTTCTGACTTGACCTCTTATCAAGTATTTCTATAAATCTCTGGGGCGGTTGTCCCTTTTGGCGCAACCTATTGACTTGACCTCTTATCAAGTATTTCTATGAATCTCTGGGGCGGTTGTCCCTTTTGGCGCAACCTTCTGACTTGACCTCTTATCAAGTATTTCTATAAATCTCTGGGGCGGTTGTCCCTTTTGGCGCAACCTTCTGACTTGACCTCTTATCAAATATTTCTATAAATCTCTGGGGCGGTTGTCCCTTTGACGCAACCTTCTGACTTGACCTCTTATCAAGTATTTCTATAAATTCTGGGGCGGTTGTCCCTTTTGGCGCAACCTTCTGACTTGACCTCTTATCAATTATTTCTATAAATTCTGGGGCGGTTGTCCCTTTTGGATGCAACCAACTGAAAACTGATTTGCAACTTATTTGCAAATAAAACTGACTCGAAACTACTTCGAGTATCTTTATAAATCTCTGGGGTTTGGTTATCCTTTTGGATGCAGCCAACTGAAAACTGATTTGCAACTTATTTGCAAATAAAACTGACTCGAAACTACTTCGAGTATCTTTATAAATCTCTGGGGTTTGGTTATCCCTTTTGGATGCAGCCAACTGAAAACTGATTTGCAACTTATTTGCAAATAAAACTGACTCGAAACTACTTCGAGTATCTTTATAAATCTCTGGGGTTTGGTTATCCCTTTTGGATGCAACCAACTGAAAACTGATTTACAACTTATTTGCAAATAAAACTGACTCGAAACTACTTCGAGTATCTTTATAAATCTCTGGGGTTTGGTTGTCCCTCTTGGCGCAACCTTCTGAAAACTGATTTGCAACTTATTTGCAAATAAAACTGACTTGCAACTTATTTGCAACGAAAACTGACTTCAAAACTGACTTGCAACTTATTTGCAACGAAAACTGACTTCAAAACTGACTTGCAACTTGTTTGCAACGAAAAATGACTTCAAAACTGACTTGCAACTTGTTTGCAACGAAAACTGACTTCAAAACTGACTTGCAACTTGTTTTGCAACGAAAACTGACTTCAAAACTGACTTGCAACTTCTTTGCCAACTAAAACTGACTTGCAACTTCTTTGCAACTAAAACTGACTTCAAAACTGACTTGCAACTTATTTGCAACTAAAAACTGACTTCAAACTGACTTGCAACTTCTTTGCAACTAAAACTGACTTCAAAAACTGACTTGCAACTTCTTTGCAACTAAAACTGACTTGCAACTTCTTTGCAACTAAAACTGACTTGCAACTTCTTTGCAACTAAAACTGACTTGCAACTTCTTTGCAACTAAAACTGACTTGCAACTTCTTTGCAACTAAAACTGACTTCAAAACTGACTTGCAACTTCTTTGCAACTAAAACTGACTTCAAAACTGACTTGCAACTTCTTTGCAACTAAAACTGACTTCAAAACTGACTTGCAACTTCTTGCAACTAAAACTTACTTCAAAACTGACTTGCAACTTCTTTGCAACTAAAACTTACTTCAAAACTGACTTGCAACTTCTTTGCAACTAAAACTTACTTCAAAACTGACTTGCAACTTCTTTGCAACTAAAACTTACTTCAAAACTGACTTGCAACTTATTTGCAACGAAAACTGACTTGCAACTTATTTGCAACGAAAACTGACTTCAAAACTGACTTCAAATATCTCTCTAAATCTATAAACTCTCTATAAACACTCTCTCTCTTAATTTGCAAGTCAATTCAATTCTATAATTTGAAAAAAATTTGCAAACAAAAATAAAAAAAAAATGTAAACAACATTTCACTCTAATGTACGCGAAGGTACTGACTGTACTATTATGTTTGGTACATAAATAAAATTATTCTATACTGAATATAATAGTGAAAATAACTGAAATTAACTCTCTCTGAAATTAACTCTCTCTGAAATTAACTCTCTCTGAAATTAACCTCTCTGAAATTAACTCTCTCTGAAATAAACTCTCTCTGAAATTAACTCTCTCTGAAATAAACTCTCTCTGAAATTAACTCTCTCTGAAATTAACTCTCTCTGAAATTAACTCTCTCTTACATTTAACTTCTCTTACATTTAACTCTGTTACAATTACTGTTTCACTAAAAAAATGTATCACTGGTGTCTGAAAGGTTCACTGTGTTTTGTGTAAATTCTGACTTGTACTCATTATTAACTGTTAATAATACGACTTTTCAAGTGTTATAGATTACTTAAAAAAACAAAATGTAATTAACAAAAGTTCTACTGGCAAAATCCTCAGAGACGTGTCCTGAAGACGTCTTGCTGGCTATTCTTCTTGGATGAAAACTAGGCGTGGAGAACTTGGAGTCGTGACACACCGGTCAAGGGTGGATGTACGAACTGGAAGTCGTGACACGCCGGTCAAATGGTTTTATCCTGATAAAATCTTCTTTTATA
>JAJOZX010018293.1:0-42339 GCA_023014485.1 Bathynomus jamesi
TAGAAGACAAGTTTACCAAAGATTTAATGTTTTACACTTCTTATCTAAATCTGTTTAAAGGAATTCAACATAACAGGATCGAGTTGAAAAGACCTTTGCTTATGTTGAAGTTATTTGAAAGTTGGATAATGGCAGACTCAAGAATATTTCTATTAACAATGTTGCTAGAATGAATAAAACTGAAGCATTATTCCAATCAATACAGTGGGATAACTCTGACAAATGGACAAAAAGGCACTGGACAACTGTCCTGTTCTAACGGAATATTGATGCTGTTTTATACGTGTGTGCAAATCCTTTCCCGTCTGACCTATGTAAAAGGAATCACATTGTTTACACCCAATTTTATAGATAATGCCTGAATTATTGGTAGGGCTATTTTTTACTATGATATTTTTCACAATATTGTTATATGAAAATACTACATTAATATCCAAAAGTTTAAGTACATTAGCAATGCCTAAAAAGCCCGGGAAAAATGGAAGTACTAAAATATTTTTTGACAAAGTACGAGTGTTATATTGACACGATAGAAAGTTCGTTTTGCCTTGTTGAGACAAGATTCCATAAACGCAGATGGATAACACAGATCACTTCCAATACCGTTGATTTTTTCCAATTCGGCATCGATGTATTCCGGACTGGCGATCCTAAGGGCGCGGAGAAACATTGATGAAAAAATGGCCTTCTTAGTGGGGGTTCATGTCCCGAGTAAAAGTGTACGTAGGACAAATTGTTTGTTGTTTTCCGATAGATACTAAACTTAAAACCTGGGCTTTCCCTATGTACACGCACATCCAAAAATGGGATTGAATTGTCTTGTTCCACTTCTAAAGTAAACTTAATGGAGGGGACTTGATCATTTAACTGAAGGAGGAAGTTATCCAGGTCACGATTCATGGGCCAGATACACAAAATATCGTCGACGTACCGCAACCAAGGGATGCCAACCCCCAGGATTCTCGGAATGTAAGTAATTTCGAAAAACTCCATATAAATATTGGAGAGGAGGGGCGATAAGGGGTTGCCCATGGCCATCCCAAAACTTGTTGATAATACTCGTTATTGAAAGTGAATTTACAGTCTTTGATGCAAAGCTTAATAAGTTCCAAAACAATGTGTGAAGGTAGTGGCAGGTCATACTTATGTAATTCTTGGGAGAGAAAGTCAAGCATATCATCAATCGGCACTTTTGTAAACAATGAACAAACGTCAAAACTGATCAATCTATCGTTAGTTTCAGTACGTGCATTATTCAATTTTTCAGTAAGATCCATGGAATTTTTTACATGTGAATCAGAGATAGTTCCGAGAATGGGGGACAAGACTTTGACAAGCCATTTGGAGAGTTTATAAGTAATAGAGCCCACCGAGCTAATAATAGGGCGCATAGGGTTGCCAGGTTTGTGGGTTTTAATAAGACCGTAAAGGTAGGGCAGAGAAGGTGAAGTGGACATGAAAAGCGGAATTAAGTCCTTATGATCTTTGAGAATGCGTTTCAAGCCACTATTAAATGATTTGATGACGTCATCCTGCGGGTTCTTCCTAAGTTTGCTGTATGTGGCGGGGTCCTGGAGAAGCTCGTTCATCTTTCCGATGTAGTCCACTTTGTCCATAATAACTATGGTGTTAGCCTTGTCTGCTTTAGTAATATGGAGCTCCCCATCTTTTTTTAATTGTGAGAGGCTATCGCGAAAACGTTTAGGAAAGTTATCTTCGTAATTACCATTCGCCGCACTATAAACGAGGCCTTTAACTATGTTAAACAAATACTGAGGGAGATTACACTGTTTTTCAAAACACGCGAGACTGTAACAAATTTGTAAAGCCGAAGGTTTTTTAACAATAAAAAAGGACATACCATATCCAAGGGCACTTTTTGCATCGTCACTAATGTTTTTCGAAGAAAGGTTCAAAACACACTTTGAGCTTGCTTTTTTACTCCACTGACTATTTCGAATGAGACTTTTAATTTTCCGATCCAAAATGTTACGAAGTGAAGTAGTTCTCCGACGCAACTCGTTGTAAATTTCATCAAACAAAGGTTGGATCCACGGTTGGGGAATAACGGTTACAAAATTATGTTTGGCGATGTTTAAATTTTTGAAGTCACCAGACAAAATGAGTGGTCCGCCTTCAAAAATTTAAACATCGCCAAACATAATTTTGTAACCGTTATTCCCCAACCGTGGATCCAACCTTTGTTTGATGAAATTTACAACGAGTTGCGTCGGAGAACTACTTCACTTCGTAACATTTTGGATCGGAAAATTAAAAGTCTCATTCGAAATAGTCAGTGGAGTAAAAAAGCAAGCTCAAAGTGTGTTTTGAACCTTTCTTCGAAAAACATTAGTGACGATGCAAAAAGTGCCCTTGGATATGGTATGTCCTTTTTTATTGTTAAAAAACCTTCGGCTTTACAAATTTGTTACAGTCTCGCGTGTTTTGAAAAACAGTGTAATCTCCCTCAGTATTTGTTTAACATAGTTAAAGGCCTCGTTTATAGTGCGGCGAATGGTAATTACGAAGATAACTTTCCTAAACGTTTTCGCATGCCTCTCACAATTAAAAAAAGATGGGGAGCTCCATATTACTAAAGCAGACAAGGCTAACACCATAGTTATTATGGACAAAGTGGACTACATCGGAAAGATGAACGAGCTTCTCCAGGACCCCGCCACATACAGCAAACTTAGGAAGAACCCGCAGGATGACGTCATCAAATCATTTAATAGTGGCTTGAAACGCATTCTCAAAGATCATAAGGACTTAATTCCGCTTTTCATGTCCACTTCACCTTCTCTGCCCTACCTTTACGGTCTTATTAAAACCCACAAACCTGGCAACCCTATGCGCCCTATTATTAGCTCGGTGGGCTCTATTACTTATAAACTCTCCAAATGGCTTGTCAAAGTCTTGTCCCCCATTCTCGGAACTATCTCTGATTCACATGTAAAAAATTCCATGGATCTTACTGAAAAATTGAATAATGCACGTACTGAAACTAACGATAGATTGATCAGTTTTGACGTTTGTTCATTGTTTACAAAAGTGCCGATTGATGATATGCTTGACTTTCTCTCCCAAGAATTACATAAGTATGACCTGCCACTACCTTCACACATTGTTTTGGAACTTATTAAGCTTTGCATCAAAGACTGTAAATTCACTTTCAATAACGAGTATTATCAACAAGTTTTGGGATGGCCATGGGCAACCCCTTATCGCCCCTCCTCTCCAATATTTATATGGAGTTTTTCGAAATTACTTATTCCGAGAATCCTGGGGGTTGGCATCCCTTGGTTGCGGTACGTCGACGATATTTTGTGTATCTGGCCCATGAATCGTGACCTGGATAACTTCCTCCTTCAGTTAAATGATCAAGTCCCCTCCATTAAGTTTACTTTAGAAGTGGAACAAGACAATTCAATCCCATTTTTGGATGTGCGTGTACATAGGGAAAGCCCAGGTTTTAAGTTTAGTATCTATCGGAAAACAACAAACAATTTGTCCTACGTACACTTTTACTCGGGACATGACACCCCCACTAAGAAGGCCATTTTTTCATCAATGTTTCTCCGCGCCCTTAGGATCGCCAGTCCGGAATACATCGATGCCGAATTGGAAAAAATCAACGGTATTGGAAGTGATCTGTGTTATCCATCTGCGTTTATGGAATCTTGTCTCAACAAGGCAAAACGAACTTTCTATCGTGTCAATAATAACACTCGTACTTTGTCAAAAAATATTTTAGTACTTCCATTTTTCCCGGGCTTTTTAGGCATTGCTAATGTACTTAAACTTTTGGATATTAATGTAGTATTTTCATATAACAATATTGTGAAAAATATCATAGTAAAAAATAGCCCTACCAATAATTCAGGCATTATCTATAAAATTGGTGTAAACAATGTGATTCCTTTTACATAGGTCAGACGGGAAAGGATTTGCACACACGTATAAAACAGCATCAATATTCCGTTAGAACAGGACAGTTGTCCAGTGCCTTTTTGTCCATTTGTCAGAGTTATCCCACTGTATTGATTGGAATAATGCTTCAGTTTTATTCATTCTAGCAACATTGTTAATAGAAATATTCTTGAGTCTGCCATTATCCAACTTTCAAATAACTTCAACATAAGCAAAGGTCTTTTTCAACTCGATCCTGTTGTTTTGAATTCCTTCAAAACGATTTAGATAAAAGGGTAGGACTAAATCTTTGGTAAACTTGTCTGCTACTTTATTAACTTTTAATCTTCATTTTATTTTTTATATATCGAAACTGACCTAGGCAGAAGTGTTAAAACCCGGGCAGATTTCCAGTATAAATTTGTATTTTTATAATCATTTGATCTTGTGCTAAAAATCGATATTTTCTTACAAATCTGTACGCCTCACTGGTAATCCTTTAATTTATAATTTTTTTTTTTTTTTTTTTTTTTTAGTATTCTTCTCTGTTTATTGTATATATATGTATGTATGTATTATGTATGTATTGTATATATAGATATGTATGTATGTATATATTATATGTGTGTGTGTGTGTATGTATGTTATTTATTTTTTCTTTTTTTCTTTCTGTAACCTATATATAGGCTTACCTTTTATGTACTTCAGTGTTCCTGAGGATGTCATTAGACGAAAGCGCTTGAGCACCATTTTGTGTTTCCTTTCCTTCGTGGTTTTATTCATCATATATACAGGGTGGCGGAAAGTAGCTCCCTATTTTGGATTGGTAAAACAATACGTATATTATCCATTTATTTCAGAAGAAATAATATGGAAAGGTAGGCATACATGGTAGGTTTTCTCTAAAATTCAATGTGGGCTCCAACTCTTTCCACCAGCTTCTGGAGCCGCCCAGGAATGGCGTCCACTGACTTTAGCAGGAACTCCGGCGGGATGGAGACATGATTTCCCGAATTCAGTCCTCCAGTTCTTCCAATGTCCTCGGTTTGGTGCGGTAGACTTCTTCCTTTACCCACCCCCAAAGAAAGAAGTCGCACGGTGTCAAGTCGGGGCTCCTGGCTGGCCATTGATGTGGACCACGACGACCCATCCAACGCCCAGGGAAGTGAGCATCCAGCCACTCACGGACAACAAGAGCGAAGTGCGGAGGGGCGCCATCTTGCATAAATATCAGATCGTCGATGTTCTCCATGTGCTGACAACAGGCCAGACCTCGTTTCGCAACATAGCAAGGTACCGCTCAGCATTCATGGTGTTGCGCAGAAGGAACGGGCCCACAAACTGATCTGAGGTCATACCACACCACACCGTTACACTGAACCGATTCTGCCGTTTTTCAGCGGTAACCGTGCGACTTCTTTCTTTGGGGGTGGGTAAAGGAAGAAGTCTACCGCACCAAACCGAGGACATTGGAAGAACTGGAGGACCGAATTCGGGAAGTCATGTCCTCCATCCCGCCGGAGTTCCTGCTAAAGTCAGTGGACGCCATTCCTGGGCGGCTCCAGAAGCTGGTGGAAAGAGTTGGAGCCCACATTGAATTTTAGAGAAAACCTACCATGTATGCCTACCTTTTCATATTATTTC
This sequence comes from Bathynomus jamesi, assembly GCA_023014485.1. Taxonomy (NCBI): domain Eukaryota; kingdom Metazoa; phylum Arthropoda; class Malacostraca; order Isopoda; family Cirolanidae; genus Bathynomus; species Bathynomus jamesi. Next base: position 5,554 of record JAJOZX010018293.1, read on the forward strand.
TTCTGAAATAAATGGATAATATACGTATTTTTTTACCAATCCAAAATAGGGAGCTACTTTCCGCCCACCCTGTATATATATATATACATATATATATATACATACATACATGTGTGTATGTATGGAGAGAGAGAGAGAGAGAGAATGTACAATATATATATATATATATATAATCACGCTAAAAAATATTACAACTTAAAAAAAATAAAAAAATAAATAAATAAATAAATAAGTAAGAAGCTTTTATTTTCCAAAATGTTTCAACCACTTCTTCCATATTTTAAAGACCTTTTTCATCAACTCATAATTTTATTGCCATAAAACTCGGGTTTTAAAACTCACTATTTCCTTTCAATTTCACCGCTATCCTCCTCTTAACATTAACTGATTCTTTCGGATTTCCACAAAATAGAAAAAGTTTTTCAAATTAAATTATTTGGTAACGCGGAAGCTTTTACATGGCGTTACACTCACAAATGATGGAAATACTCTCCCATTTTCTTTAGTCTCCCAGAACATTTTACGCAATTAAGGAAGAAAATGGGAAGCTTTATAAGGAAATTTACATAACAGACTCGGCGAAACTATGATTATATATATATATATATATGAGAGAGAGAGAGAGAGAGAGAGAGACAGACAGACAGACAGAGAGAGAGAGAGAGAGACAGACAGACAGACAGAGAGAGAGAGAGAGAGAGAGAGAGATATTAATTGTTGTTTGATTTTAGTACAGAGACCAAGGAAAATGTGCAGTTTATATATATACAGTATATATATATATATATATTTCTCTTTATGGGATTTGTTTTCTGCCAATAAACGCTATCATTATCATGATTATCATATATGAGGCGCTCCGGACCACAACCTGCCAAGCGCCAGTGGGGCTAGAATTGAGTTATTTATACCACTATATTCTCCCACCCTTCCTCTTACCCCTTGGGTGAGTCAGGGAGCAGAGCAGATTGTGGACCTGTACGTATGGTCGAAATCAATCCAATATCGTTATTGGTTCAAAAGTTATGACATTTTGCAAATTGACAAACTTTAACTGCATTTTTCTCCATTTTTTTTAACTTTGGCGCTTGGCAGCTTGTGGTCCGGAGCACCTAATATATATATATATATATATAATAATGATGGCGTTTATTTTTTACACGAAAGCTTTATACCAAATTCAACCTCTCTCGCTCTCTCTATACTGTATATATATTTTAATTGGGGTTGTTGGGTTGTTTAACCTCCTTCGCAGCATCTAAGGTCATATGACGGAAGGGACCTACAGCTTTACGTGGGATCCGAACCACAGGTCGCTATATAATCTGGGCGCAGAGGACGGTCTCCCATCCAACTACCACCCAGACCCAATGTCGCTTAACTTAGCTGATCTCCGGAAAGCGGTGTTATGACATTGGCCACGACGTAGCCCATATATTATATATATATATATATATATATATATATATATACTCTGGTACTGGAGTAATTAAACAATTTTGATGTAAAATTAATTGGTATTTACAAGATGGAAGTAAAGTGTTATACCCAGTTTTGCTTGTGCTCTTAGCCCTAGGCTCTTCTTTTCAGAATTACATATGCATCATATGTCGGCTTTTCTATTCCTGTTGAACCTGCATTTATCTAACCAACCAATGCCACATTTCACAATCAAATTACCATAATTTTATCAAGAGAAGTTAAAGAATGATTTACACTTTTAAAGTCATGAAGTAAATTTATGTTGCTCTTGAAACTGTAGACCAGTGGTTCTTAACCTTTTAAGGCCGCGACCCCAAATTCTGGTTGCGGGCCTAGCTCGGCGACCCATACCTTCAGACAGTTCACTCGTAATAGATAATAAAATAAATAATTAATTGTAAAATGATTAAGGATAACATAAATAAATGATAAATGACAATTTAATAGCCAATCAAAATGGTTTGGCGACCCAGGGGTTAAGAACCACTGCTGTAAACAATATACCACAGAAAGTATATAAAAAGTTTTTAAAGTTTCTCTTTTCTCTCTCTCTCTCTCTCTCTCTCTCTCTCTCTCTCTCTCTCTCTCTCTCTGGATTGGAAACAGAATCAGATAAAGGTGAATTCCATAAAAATATTCAGATGTGAAGTTGGCTCAAGGACCATTTACTTTGTGGATTCATATTCAGATTTAGATTATCAAAATAACTGTTGTTTCGATAGACAAAACATTTAAAATGGTTATACAAATCGGATTCAGATCTGATTTTGAATCCGAATTCGTTTACCTTTATCTAACAGTCCCCCCCCCCACACGTATTATATATATACACAGTAAACCCTCGTCCAACGCGGGGGTTAGGTTCTTCGAGAACGGCGCGTTTGGTAAATCCGCGTTGGACAAACTTAATTCCTTATGGGATAAATGGGGATACGTGAACGCGGCCGCGTAAAGTCTCCCATTAATACTTAGATATGTCAATTTTTTATTCACACACAAATGAATTTCCCTACCTATATTGTATATGAAATAAGAACATAATAAAATGATAAACATAATGATATTTACATATGATAAATAAAAATATATTAAATGAAAATAGCACGTATCTTTTCTTCACTCTTTCGGATGGTGCGTATGGTAGACTCATTCACGTGATACTCGCGGCCAAGTGATGTTATGATCATACCACTACGCAACTTATCTAGAATCTTTATTTTTTTCGCTAATGTCATAACCTTACGACTTTTTTCTCTTCACTATCACTCGCAGATGCTTTACGGTTTGGTGCCATACTGCTGTCTAAGGGTAATAGCAAAACAACGGCAAAATACGACAAAAACAATCCAACACAACACAACTTCACTGAACTTAACGCGGTAGCGGGACTGAGACAAAGGGTGATGCGAGGGGTGACGCGAGAGGGAGGGAGATGCGGGAATGTTGGAGAGTGTAGGAGAAAACACAAGAGCGTGCATTGGCACGCTTACAGTACTACTGTATTAGAGCGTGTTTGGCGGACCGCGTATAATCAAATTTTCCGCTTTCAGCAAATAATAATTATTCGCATTTATTTTTTCGTGTATAAGCAAATTCGCGCTGGACAAACACGCGTTGGACGAGGGTTTACTGTATATGTACAAAGGGTTGACAAAAGTAAATAGACATTGACATCAAGATGATTGTCCTCAAGAACAAATGGCAAAGCTCATGAATGGAATGGCAGAACGTGTGTCAAAAGAGGAAACCAACACGATTCTAAATACAGGGTGTCCCAAAAAAAAACTGTATACTCTTTATAGTTATTAGCTTTATAGCTATATAGTTTTTTGGGACACCCTGTATAATGATTCAATAAATCCGTTATTATTAATCGACTTTTATTATTAAATCGAAAACTATGGAAAAACCGAAGGTATCTATTCGTATTTACCTTTGTCAATCCTCTGTATATAAATATACATATACCGTTCCTCGGTGGTGTAGTGGTTAGCGTCGCTGACTACGAATCCATCGGCCACGAGATCGAGACCCGCTGACGGCAGGCGGCGCGCAGCAAAACTCAGCTGTTCATCCTTCCACATAAAAAATTGGTTGGTAGATAAATGGGTACCCTGGGTAGCCTAGTGGTTAAGACGCTTGGTTGCTGGTGGGGCGTGGTTTGGATTCCACGTTAAACTGTAGGTCTAAAGTGAAGTGACAAGCTTGACCTTCGTCAGAATGAATAATTCGGGCAGAAGCAAAAACTAAGGTTAACCAAGGTGTATACATATACAGTATACATATATGTTACAAGGAATCTGCGTAACTAGGGATTTCATGAAATTCCTAAAATGTTCAGGGATTTCATGTAAGATTAAGTCGTGATATTTTTGTTAAACCTACGGGAAAATTATTGACTGCCCGGTTAGGTCAACTGTACGCCCTTGACGATTGGTTTGATCAAGTCGTGATATTTTCGTTAAAACTAACGAAAATATCACGACTTAACCTTACATGAAATCCCTGTACATTTTAGGGATTTCATGAAATCCCGAGTTGTACAGATTTCCTGTAATATATATATATATATATAATATAACGTTCCAGCCGCACATACAGACTTCATTTCGTTGACGATGAATGTCACTGAGATTCTAATAACCTAATTTTAATTGTCCGAACCACGAGTCGCTAAAATGTCATGTCCATCAAATGTCAATAGCTCGTTGCAGCTAAGATCACACACACACACACAAGGGAGTTAAGAACAAAGGACGTTAAGAAAATTAGGGGATAAATTTTTAATATAGACTTAATTAATATAATATAAAATTTATTTGGAAGCACCTGAATATATGAACATCTGATTCTAAGCATTTTTTTTTTTTTTTTTTTTAGCAGGTGCCATTTTTACGTAATTATTTATTAACACGAATAAAAATGAACACAAATATTAGATTAAGATTTTTTTTGGTAACGAAAATTGAGTGAATTATTAATTCAAGAATAGATTTATTATTATTATTATTATTATTATTATATGAAATTATATTTCAATCCTATTCATTATAAATTCAGAAATATACCGGGTGGGTCAAAAACAATTACCATGTTAATACAAATGGCTTTATTTAAAAGTCAAAAGATGAGTCTGGGTTACCAATTCTTTTACAGGACTACTTTAGAGTGTCGATAAAATTATTTGAACATTTGTTCAATGTGACTTTTATTTTGCTGAATACATATGGTCAAACCTCACTCATCAGTGCACCTGTCAATATACCGCTGTGACACATTGTTCTAACCTTTCAAAATTCGTTCACGCAATTCGTTCAAATTTCGAATTCTTTCACCAGCGAAGTCTGGGGTTTCTTTTGTGTGTAAGCCACAGTTCGTGTGATCTGTGCGCAGGAGCACCATCTTGCTGGAAAGTGTAATTGTTAAACTAATTTTAACCGAATATCTCTCAAATTGTGGTAAATCCTGCGTGTAGTAATATTCGGCATAGATTTTAGCTCGGGGTTCAATTATAACAATATTGGTTTTCCCTAACTTCGAGACACAGGCGCTTACCATTATGCTACTTGAGAAGTTTGAAACTTCCTTCACTAAACGCTCAAGTGTTATATCTCTTTTTCTCGTAACATTCTCATAAACACGATTATTCTGGTGATTAATTGGTGGTATAATGGAATATTTTCTCTTCAGAAAACCATATTCGCCTAATTGATTGGCCCTCAAATCTGTTGAGCAAATTCTGAGCGCAAGTTACGCGTTTGGCCTTGTTTGTACCCGTTAGTGGTTGAAAAGATTGCCGTCTCTAAGACCGTAGCCCGAAATAATTTTTTGAAATATTCCCAACGGTGCTCACGGGAAATAGTTGTTTTTTTCGATTTTCCTCGGCGAGAGATGAGTTCTGGGCTGATCTTCTTGACTCAAGATGTAACTTTCAACCAAGTCGCTGTTATCCTCCGTTCTAGCACTCCGAGGTCGCCCACTTCCTTCATTTAACTCAACATATTTAAGTTACCTTCCTCATTGTATGAGGGCATTTTATACACTTCTTAAACAAGCTACTGAACACTTTACAATATACTTATTCTTTTCTAATTCATTAAATCTGAAAAAGAAGAATAGGAAAATGAATACAATGAACGCTTATACATGGATCAAAATTTCAGTAACATTGATTCAATATGAGGACACAAAATACTGTGAACATTAGCGTGGTCAGTTATTTTTTCCCCACCTGGTATATATATATATATATATATATATATATATATATATATATATATATATATATAGCATAATAAATTTTTATTAACTTCAAAGTATAGGATGAAAAGATTATTTTTATACATATATTGGATACGAAATCATTAAAATTCATTTAATTTACATTTTAATTAAGTTTTTCTCTATTAAATAATAAATAAATTTATATACGCACATGACAACACGGTATTAGTACAGTGTGAGCGAAACGTCACATTGCACACCGCGACTATATACAAGTGGTAGACAGTGACTTTCGCATCACCCTGTCGAAATAATAATAATAATAATTAATTAAAGCTTGAATAGGCTGTTGTTTTTGTTTAATGGGGTTGTTTATCCTCTTTCTTAACAACTTAAGTCGAATGACAGAGGGGACTTGCAGCTTTAGGTGGAATCCGAACTAAGAGTCGCTACATCATCTGGGTACAGAGGTAGGCCCCCCCCAACTACTATTCAGACCCACCGTCGCTTAACTTTGTTGATCTAGCGAGAAGCAGTGTTACGTGGCCACGTCGTAGGCCGACTTAAACAGATAAAGCTTTCCTTGGATCTCGTCCGCCTCTTCAGATGCCTGAACTAGTTGGTTGCTTGATCCGCTTAACGTCCTTCAACCACGAAGGGTCGTTGAAACGGGTGCTAAGGCAACCAAGAGGGAGAAAAAGTCTCATTTAAAAAAAAAGAAGTCGAGCCAAATAAATTACATGCAGCGGTCTCGTCACTGCCCTCCCTGAAGAAGAGAGGAAATATCCCAGATTTGAGACTCAAAATAAAGAGAAACAGCCCCTGTGCATAATAATAAAAGAATTTGGGAGGGGGGGGGGCGTTATTTTACCTTTCTTAAGCAAATGAATGAATTTAAGATTTGCTTTTAGAAAGTTGTTAGAATGATTTTTCTTTAGTATTATTAGCAATATGGGTTAGCGGATCTTTACTGTTCATATAAAATACTGGTGGTGCGGGTAGTGTACTGTCAGGTAAGAAAAAATTTATACACCCTACTTCAAAAAAGAAATTTATTTTCCCGTGTCTACATCAGCGGTTCTCAAGTTTTTAATGTGTGGGACCCATTTTCCCAACCCTTTGAACGTTCCCGATCCCGATATATATATATATAATATATATATATATATATATATATATATATATATATATATATATATATATATATATATATATATACACACACACCGGGTGATTGAAAAGTAAGGACCCAATTTCAAATGGCTGTATTTACTAAACGAAAAGTGGTATTGCAGAAATTCTTTCAACATTTTAAAACAAAAACATTGCCATTTATTCTGCTCTCTCAACATAAGCCCCAGCATTCTGAACACATTTCTGTAGCCGCGAAGACACAGACGCAACACTTTTCCGTAAGAAGTCTTCAGGCAGAGCGGCAAAAACATCTCGGAATCGCTGTTCCAATTCGTCAAGTGTCCGGGGTTTTGCTCGGTACACTTCCTCTTTAGCCGAGCTGCCTGCCGTATGGATTCTGTGGGCTCCTCTGAAACATTTCTCTGACAACATTCACATTTTCCTCTGATCGGGATGTCGATGGTCTCCCGGACTGCGCTTCATCCTTCACAAAACCCATTGTCACGAGCTTTGTGTGACAGTTTCTGATGGCCTTTGCACTGAGGGTAGCGTGTCTTCCATGAAGTGACCTCCATCATCGCTGCGCTTGAATCACAGACTGCCACAACTCGTGCCTGGCAGCTATTTGAGCGCGTTCCCGTACTGTCAATTTTTGTGCCATTGTTCACCTGCAAAACAAAGGGAAAATTGTATTAGTTTCAAATGGCAATGTTTGTGCTTTAAAACTGTGCAAGAATAGTAGCAACACAGCATTCCGTTTAGGAGATACAGCCATTTGAAATTGGGTCCTTACTTTTCAATCACCCTGTATATATTATATATATATATATATATATATATATATATATTATAAATGTGGGAATTAGGTCTAATCCTTGAAACAGCAAATAAATCTGATTTAATTTATTTTCATATGCATATCAATATTTTTCACAGAAAATATTTTTAGCATTGTAGGTTCGTGCGGCCCCAAGAAAATTGCTCAGCAACCCCATTTGGGGGTAACATTTTAAGGAACAAAGTTTTTATTTGGGTCATTATCATTATCTTTCTGACTACCTCCTGATTAAAATGGAAGATGGAACAATATATAAAAAAGAACAGACCAAGTTTGGAGTTACAAGTATAATTATTGACAACAAAAAATACCTGGACTTGTCTGCAGAGTTACACATTCTTACAATAAGATAATATATATATATATATATATATATATATATATATATATTATATATGCGCCTTGGTGGTGTAGTGGTTAGCGTCGCTGACTACGAATCCATCGGCCCCTGGATCGAGACCCGCTGACGGCAGCCGGCGCGCAGCAAAACCCAGCTGTTCAACCTTCCACACAATAAAGAAAGTGGTTGGTAAATAAATGGGTACCCTGGATGGCCTAGTGGTTAAGACGCTGGGCTGCTGGTGGGGCGTGGTTCGAATTCCACGTTAAACTGTAGGTCTAAGGTGGAGTGAAAAGCTTGACCTTCGTCAGAATGAACAATTCGGGCGGAAGCTAACCAAAGGTGACCAAAGGTATATATATATATATATATATATATATATATAATATATATATATATAATTAAAGAGTTAAAGAATGGTTCTTCGCCAGGGGTAAATAACCTATCGAATGAGCACTTGAAATATGCTAGTGACGTGATATGTCTACATGTATCATTGCTCTTATCAGCCATGCTTGCTCATAGCTATATCCTGCAGAGTTCGTGAGGGTATATATCTTGCCCCTGGTCAAAAATAAGTATGGAGACATTCTGTCCAGCAATAATTACAGGCCTATTGCTGCCGTTTCCTGCTTCTCGAAACTATTAGAAAAACTCTTGTTACTCTGATTAAATGATTATCTATGGACATCTCTTAATCAGTTTGGTTTTAAAAGGTTCCACTCAAATGACCTGTGTATCTATGTAATTAAAGAAATAATATCTAAATACACTGACAGTAATTCAACTATTTATAGCTGTTTCCTAGATATAAGTAAGGCATATGATAGAGTGCAATATTTTATTTAAAAAACTAGAAGACAGGAAGGTCCCCACGTACATATTAAATTTATTGAAATTTTGGTATTCCCACCAATCTTTTACCGTTAGGTGGGGCAATGTACTATCCGAATGTTTTGGCTCCTCTTGCGGGGTGAGACAAGGCTCCTTGCTCTCTCCTATGCTGTTTAATGTGTATATTGACGGATTAATTGCGTCACTTAATGAGGCAACAGTGGGATGTTGTATAGATAACAAGGATAAATAACTTAGTTTATGCCAATGATATGGTGTTAATAAGTCCCTCTGTTGAAGGTCTGGATGGGCTACTAAAAGTCTGCGAAGTGTATTCGCAGAACATGATATTCTTTTTAATGTTACAAAAACTAAGTTTATGCAGTTTTCATCCTAAAAGCTGTAATCAGCCAGCTGATATTAGGTTTAAAATGAGAGGTGAAGTAATTGAGGAAGTACAAGAGTTTAAGTATTTGGGTCAAACTATCACCAGCTCTTTAAGTGATAACTCAGATATAAGAAAACAATCTAAAACCTTTGTGCTAAAGCGAATATGACTATAAGGAACTTCCGGTTCTGTATAAGTGAAGCTAAAGACACTCTTTTGTACTTTCTGCAGTAATATATGCGGACAGCAACTCTGGGTGAATTATAAAAAAGGTTCTGGAAGAACCCTAAATTTGCTGTACAACAAATCTTTTAGACTCCTACATAAATTACCCCCGAGATGCTCAGCTTCGCAAATGTTTGCTACTTGCAATGTCCCCAGCTTCCTGGAGGTGACAAGACGTGCTGAATACAGTCTAATGCAAAGAATTAAAAAATAAACCAACCCGATTATCCAATCTATCCATGAGTCCTGCCGTTTGTCTTCTAAGCTATGGAATTCATGGTAGAAAAACGTCTGTCTGTAGCTCCACTTAACTTCAACATTACTGTATTTTTAATCAATTGTATATATTTCTATCCTTAGTATGTGAACTGTCATTGTATTATTAATATTTGTCATAGGGACAGTAACCCGGTGCCCACGTTGGGCTTTCCATCATGAAAAGGATGTGTGTTCCTGAGGATGTCATTAGACGAAAGCGTTGAGCACCATTCTGTGTTTCCTTTCCTTCGTGGTTTTATTCATCATAAATATTTTTCACGTGTTACTTTCGTGAAATAATTTTCATATATATATATATCTATATATATATATATTATATATATATATATATATATAATATATATATATATATATAAACGCATAACCGCGCATTTTTGCATTTGTGTAAATCTATCCTTCATCTCTTGATACTGGGTGAATTATAAAAAGATTCTGGAAGAACCCTAAATTTGCTGTACAACAAATCTTTTAGACTCCTACATAAATTACCCCCGAGATGCTCAGCTTCGCAAATGTTTGCTACTTGCAATGTCCCCAGCTTCCTGGAGGTGACAAGACGTGCTGAATACAGTCTAATGCAAAGAATTAAAAAATAAACCAACCCGATTATCCAATCTATCCATGAGTCCTGCCGTTTGTCTTCTAAGCTATGGAATTCATGGTAGAAAAACGTCTGTCTGTAGCTCCACTTAACTTCAACATTACTGTATTATTTTTAATCAATTGTATATATTTCTATCCTTAGTATGTGAACTGTCATTGTATTATTAATATTTGTCATAGGGACAGTAACCCGGTGCCCACGTTGGGCTTTCCATCATGAAAGGAAAAAAACTATAGTATTTGTCATTTATTATTACTTATTCGAACTATAGTAGATGTAATTTCCCAGAAGAGTTCCTTGTTCCATGCACGGTCTGTGTTTAACACACACACACACATATATATATATATATATATATATATATATATATATATATATCGATGAATCGGGACAGAATTTAAATTCTGTACCGATTCATCGATTTGTTGTACCTAGTATTCCATACATTAAAAGCAAGCTCACCCTCTTGTCTATTGTTAATTTCGCAGCCATCCCCTACCCGAACGAAAAAAATAATATATTATAATCAACACTGAAAATTCCTATGATGCACGACTTTCGTGCCACCCTGTATATATATATATATATATATATATATATATATATATATGATGGATAAAACCACGAAGGAAAGGAAACACAGTGTGTTCCTGAGGATGTCATTAGACGAAAGCGCTTGAGCACCATTCTGTGTTTCCTTTCCTTCGTGGTTTTATTCATCATAAATATTTTTCACGTGTTACTTTCGTGAAATAATTTTCATATATATATATATATATATATATATATATATATATATATATAAAACGCATAACCGCGCATTTTTGCATTTGTGTAAATCTATCCTTCATCTCTTGATACTGTTTCCATGCGAGTATAAAGAGGATTGACAAAAGTAAATGGACACCTTCAGTTTTGTCATAGTTTTTCCATTTAACAATAAAAGTCAATAAATAATAACGGATTTATTGAATGGTGTTGCTTTCCCTCTGAATTATGTAAAGCTAACGCACGTTCTCGCATTCCACTCATGAACTTTGACATTTGTTTGTCCTTGTGGACAAGCATCTTGGTGTCTATATACTTTTGTCAACCCTCTTTACTGTACGTATTTATTTGAACGTCTGAATTAAAGTTTATATTTGGTTAAAAACTTCGTATATCGTTCAAGGCATGAAATAATTACGTAGGAAGCATTTTGTCAACATTTAAAATATTTACAGGGTGATACGAAATGTTTCGTACCAAATATTCGCCTCAAACTCAGAATTTTATATCTGCAAGAAAGTAATTAAATATATCATGAATCGAGAGATATATATATATATATATATATATATATATATATATATATATATATATATATATTGCCCAAACTAATACCCCCAAAATTGCCCCCACTAGTGTTCGAACTAGTGATGTGGTTCGCTTTTTTTTTCTCGCTTTAAAAACAAATGCAAAAATTTTTTAAAATATTATCGGAAAGCAATTCCCTCCTTCAGCAAATCCCGCAAATAAAGTGGAATGCTGCAGAGGGGTCGACTTCAGATCGATCCTGAATCATCGTTGAAACCCTCATAAAGCATGAAGCAAACAAAGCTAAAAAATCAAGTGTCGAAAATTCAAGAAATGACAAAAAAAAAAGAAAAAACAACTAAGAATTATGTTCTGGACTTTTTAAGTTTTATTTCACTAATGTTAGCTAATTGATAATGGATAATAGCTAATAGATAGCAAATAGCTTAATAGATAAAATAGGTTAATAGCTAATGAGGACAAATGATAATTAACTTTTGTTATAGTTGTATTATCATTTTAACAAAATTTTAGTTTATCCTTTCATCTTAAAATTATTGAATTAAGTGATAATTTTCAGAATATAAAGCAACAGGTTATTTAATACAATTTAAAAACAAAGCAAAAGGAATAAAGGATAAAGGGTCAAGCTAATTAGGAAATTGTGAAATTAAATAATTAATATTAAATCATTCGCATACCAGAACCAGACCCTTCAACCCTATACAAAGTTATAACTTGCTAAGTAGTATTGGTGCTTTCCTGTTAACGGGAATACCCAACCGCCCGCCATCATCTGGACTCGTATCTTGAGGAATTCATGTGGCGACAACGTACCGAAAGCAGCGACGTTTTTTCTGCGATTTTAGATGACAAAGACATTTTGGCCCCATACTAACTGATTATATCGCTTACATATTAACTATTTTCATTTAAATGATTAATAAATTGGGTACTTACTACTTACGTATTATCGGGACTACCAAACTGTTTATGATGTATTTTTGCTCTCGTCATTTTCGTTTAAACTAACGAAAATATCACAACTTAACCTAACCAATTATCAAAGGCGTACAGTTGACCTAACCGGGCATTCAATTAACCTAACTGGGCATTCAGTTGACCTAACCGGGCATTTTTCGTTATATTAACCTGTTAGGTTAATTCAATGCCCGGTTAGGTCAACTGTACGCCCTTGATGATTGGTTAGGTTAAGTTGTGATATTTTAGTTAGTTTAAACGAAAATGACGAGAGCAAAAATACATAACAAACAGTTTGGTGGCGGGCGGTTGGGTATTCCCGTTAACAGGAAAGCACCGTGGTGGTGCTTTCGTGGTATTTTATATAAAAGAATGAAACAAAAATAAATTTTGATATGTAATCCATGATTAAAAGTTAGTGACCTTTTAGGTAAATACTAGGTAGTTGCTTTTATGTAGATAACCAAGTACTGTAATACTGTATTCACCCTATTTAATGAAATACATAAGAACTATATTATTGAATTAAGAATTTTGGATATTACCAATTTACAATTAACACATTAGCTTCTGTCACACTCACTCACTACTCATTCTCTGTATCATCAGAGTCAGTCGGAGGCTCAGAGCTTACAAGACGGTTAAGACCCTAAATTTACTAGCTCTGGTTCTTGAACTTCATCATCATCAGGTTGAATAACTGGTTGATCTGGATCATCTACATTAGATATTTCAGAAATAGAAGAACGTCTCTGTCACTTCTTACTACAACCACTACTTCTTGTTTCTGCAGTAGCTTTGTATTCTCCTTTATGTATACAGTTTTCCTGCCTAGTCCGTTGTAAGTCTGGGAGCAAGTGTAGTTTACGTTCCCCTACATTATCCGTGTGTAGTTTACGTTCCCCTACACTATCCTAGTGTACTTTACGTTCCCCTATATTATCCTAGTGTAGTTTACGTTCCCCTATATTATCTTAGTGTAGTTTGCATTCCCCAACTTTGTCCGAGTATACCTAATCAAATAAAACGTTAAAACTAACGAAAATATTAAGACAACCTAACCAATCGTCAGTATATATATATAAATTGACGATTAGTTAGGTTAAGTCGTAATATTTCCGTTAGTTTTAACGTTTTATTTGATGGATTCATTTAAAAAATGTCTCCTGAAGATCCTAGTGTAGTTTGTTCCCCAACTTTGACCTAGTGTAGTTTGTGTCCCTTTTTGCGTCAGAGGGACGTAAACTACACTTGCTCCTAAGTCTGTTTGTTTTTGCTATAAGAATGCAGAATATATGTGCTGTTTATAATCTTTATTAGTCTATTCACTTCTGCTACATGGTTTTGTAAGCATTGTCGTGAAGAAATCCACAAAGATAAATTGAGGCCATGCTCTATACAACGGAAAGAAAAGTATTCTTCTTGGAGAATCTTCCCTGCTGCCTTCATGTTACGAGTAATAGTATTTTCTGTAATAAATCCCAAAATAAGTAGTTCTATTGTCAGTAGTAGCTTTGATTTCTTCAATAACCTTTGTAGTTTCATTGCCAATGTATTAGGCAGTATGGCTATCTGTACCAGTAGGAATTGTTTTCAAAATACTGGATCAGGAGTACTCACAATAAAGTTAATGATGGGTTCATTTCTTATGTTACTCCACCCATCACATATAAGGATCATAGAATCTGTTTTTGCCAATATCGCTTCTATTTTTGTGTGAACTCTTGTGTAGTAATTTTTCAAAAAGCGAGGAGATATTAAATATAGTGTTGGTACACTGTAGGCTAGTCTTAATTTTTTGAAAAATTGTAGCCAATAGGGCCTATCAAAGTCGATCAGACCAGGTTGAAAAATAAATCTCTCAAAAGCACTGACTGACTTTAGCAGACTGCAGACCATTAAAGAAGAAAAACTGAGCTTCAGGGTTAACTAAGAAATATTTCCACTAAACTATGGAACCAATATAGAAGTTAAATAAGTGTAGAATACAGTAAGGTGCCATGAATCCATAATACCATCAAACCATCACACACTAGCTAATAGGCTTATTCATATTCCTGCAAATAGGATAGTGCTCATTTCTGCTATTGTTTAAACAATTTAGCTAAATATTTATTGGTAACTATGCCTATAATAGATAGAAGTGGGAAAGAAAACTATAAAAATAGACAATATTCTATGCAAGTTATTTCAATTTAATATAAAATACTGTATACTCGTCAAAAAAGAGTAATTAAAAGCAAACAATGCTAAAAAAAAGCAATAAAAAACCGGCTTTAAAAAAATTCATACTTTCCCACATCACAAAGTCACTTTGAACACATCATCTCTTTAGTGCAGGAGAGTTAACATGTAAAATGTCTCTGGATAGGAAGCATTATGCATTTCCTTAGTTGTTTAAATACATATATGACAGGCTGTATTAACTTTTATCCCGTCTACTCGCCTACCCAAAAGATGGTGGTTTTGAAACTTAAAAGGTTATTATCGAGGTGATGAACTAATTAAAACGAAGGTTGGGAATAATGACATATTGGAAAATCCGGATCACCTGAAGATCAGGGCCCCCAGCCTTCTTTAGTTAGCTTTATAAGACTAACTAACCAAAATATCACGACCTAACCTAACCAATCGTCAAGGACGTACAGTTGACTTAACGATTGGTTAGGTTAGGTCGTGATATTTTCGTTAGTTAGCCTTATAAGGCTAACTAAAGAAGGCTGGGGGCGCTGATCTTCAGGTGATCCGAAAATCCATATTAGAAATGTTAGAGAGCCAAACGAAGTGAAGGTAGATTTCTTTTCCAGTGGTAAGGTATGAGAATTTATCCGGCTATGCTTGTTTTGCTTAAGTTAAAAGCGGAACTATAGTCGTTGAGGGTTGGTTTAATACTGAGGATGTTTAGGGATTCGAGAATGCGGAGGTCGGTTAGTTGGTTTGTTGAGTTGATGATTTTGAAGTTGGAGGGAAGTAGTGGGTGGTTGTGAAGGTGTCAGTGATCCCTTATTGTTGATTTGGATGGTTTATTTAATTAAAGATTGCGATGTTCTAGAAGAAATACCGCGATGCTCGTCCACTCTTGTTTGATATTAGCGAATGGCGCTGCCAATATAATTCACTTTGCAGCGAATTATATATATATTACACACCAGCGAACTGATATATATATATATATATATATATATATATATGAATAGAAACGACATAGTATTAAGGAACGTTTCTGCACACGAGGAAGAGAAATCACGAATAAATGAAAAATGAGGCGAACCGCCCGGGAATCGAACCCAGGGCGGTTCGCCTCATTTTTCATTTATTCGTGATTTCTCTTCCTCGTGTGCAGAAACGTTCCTTAATACTATGTCGTTTCTATTCATTTATATACTGCGTGGTCATTGCAGTTAAATGCATATATATATATATATATATATATATATATATATATATATAATATATATATATATATATATATATAATATATATATATATATATTATATATATATATATATATATATATGAATAAAACCACGAAGGAAAGGAAACACAAAATGGTGCTCAAGCGCTTTCGTCTAATGACATCCTGAGGATGTCATTAGACGAAAGCGCTTGAGCACCATTTTGTGTTTCCTTTCCTTCGTGGTTTTATTCACCATAAATATTTTTCACGTGTTACTTTCGTGAAATAATTTTCATATATATATATATATATAAATAATATATACAGGGTGTCCTATAAGTCTGGAATCATAGGGTAAAATAAGTAATTCATGTTTTTCCGTTTATGCAAGTGCCCATGATGTCTTTGAGTAAGGAAGAACGCATCCAGGTAATTCTGCTCGTAGGAAATCGGAGTCAGAGGGAGGTCACTAAGGAATTTAACAGATTGCATCCGGACCGCGCGCCGATAACACACAGCTGTGTCGGCAAACTTGTAGCAAAGTTCAGGGAAACGGGATCCATAGGAGATAAACCACGCAGTGAACCTCCGAGGACATCCACCGACGATGACACAGCCGCTACCATCCTCGCTCATTTCACAAACAGTCCCCAAAAGTCTCTTCGGCGTTTTTATTGCCGTTTTTATCATTTTGCCCTATGGTTCCAGACTTACGGGACACCCTTAGTCCAGGCAATTTGTAGTTAGACCTGGGCAAAATTGCTTCAGAAGCTTTCTAAACTGTTTCCAGCTCAGGAACCATTGCCGAATAACATATCCAAAATCCGACAAAATTGGACCCCGGGAACACCCCCAAAAATGAAATTCAAAATGCGGACTGGATGTTTCCTACGAAAAAAAAAAATATATAATTTACGCTTTTATTTATAGAGATACATTTGATGCTTTTTCTTTCAGTTGTAATGTTTTAAATAATTCAACAATATACAACACAACCAGTTATTACGCAAATATAATGTTATATAGCTTTTTACAGATTTTTATAATCAATAATACAACAATTATTTTTTTCCCAGTTTCAAGTTATGTTCATTACAAAAGAAGTGATACCTGGTCACAAACATACAGAAATTAATCCTCTTCATCACTATCATCGGATAGATTACCGGTACTTGGGTTGTTATCGCAACCACTGATTTGGCACTCGCCACAAGCGGCTGAACAGGGCATTCCATTACGCTTGCATCCACATCTTGAAGTAGCACATTTCGTCTTGCAGGAGCAGCGGATCATGTTGAGTAGATAATTTGGAGCTGGTGGCTTGTCGCAGGCTGTAGGTAGTAGGAATTATTCTTTACATACCAACCCCACTGTTCTGCATCGATCTTCTCTTCTGTAGACTTCCAGATTAGTATTTGAAAGTATGTGCGAAAGCTGTGGTACTTTGTGGACGCATCGGTAGGTGGCAAACGTTCGGGTGTAACAAAAGATTTAGCTGTAGCTACCTTTTCAACTAACATTCGATGACGTAGTGCGTTAGTGGATTCAAGTGTTTTGCAGCCATACAACAGAAGCATTGCCTTTCTTCCAGCGGCTTCAATGTCAGAGTGTTGGCAACAGTCAGAACAGAATGTATTGCAACTGAACGGAGTTCAGCCACCTTCATCAGTGTGTCGAATGCTTTGGCTTTACCGATCGAAAAAATTCTGGATGTGCTATCACAGCCCGTGAAAGCATGCACAAACAGGAGATACTTGCAGATGTCATTGCCTAACAATGATTGAATGCTGAGAATATCATACACAGGATTAGGAGATGGTCCCCGTCCCGTCTTATATCGCTGCGATAGTACAACTTGAAACCACTGTCCTTGGCATGGTACAGAAGGAGAATCAGCAAGTCGGTGTCTTCCCCTATTACTGTTGTAGTTGCATTTTCTGATGAGGAAACTGCTGCACGAACGATGTCCACATCAGCATCCCCATCTGCGTTGTGAACAGTACACCCGTGCTTCTTCAACATCTCAACTACGAGGGAAATAAATGCTTGCTTGTTGTTTTCATTAGCCAAGAAGTGTTCCTTCTGGCCAACAAACTTCATGCTTGGACTGAGATTCACATTTCTGCTTGTCTTGGTGCTGCGTCTTCTGTGGGTCATGTCCTTGATCGTAGGAGAGCTGCTGTAGCCATAAAAAACAATGATTGCTTTTCCATATGTTTTCAGAGTGAAATCGGCATATGAGTTGGCGATGCTGTCATATGTTTCATCTTGACGCCAGGAAACACGATGTAGTAGAGATCCACCATCCAATAACGTACTGGTCTGTGCACTGAATTTCTTGAACTTCTTCCATGCGTAAAGTGTCAGTGTATTTGATTATTGCATGAGCTAGCTGAGACTTATCGGGTTTCCTCAAGATACTTCGTGATTCGAACAATGCAGGAGGATATGCACACAGTTCGTAACACATGACATCTTCAAGATTCATGTCTCCGCCAGTGGCAACAGTCATCATTCTCTGAAGCAGTAGTGCAGGATCTACTTCTATATCTGAAGCATCAGTGATCACAACGGCAGAAGCAGATCCTAGTGTTTTCACTTTGTCAGATCTTTTGGCAGAATATGTAAAGGCTTGTTTCCCAATCATTTTTACGACAATGTTCGTACCGATTGAATGCAATTGATGAACGTTAACTCCAGGATCAG
This sequence comes from Bathynomus jamesi, assembly GCA_023014485.1. NCBI lineage: Eukaryota > Metazoa > Arthropoda > Malacostraca > Isopoda > Cirolanidae > Bathynomus > Bathynomus jamesi. Next base: position 24,283 of record JAJOZX010018293.1, read on the forward strand.
CAGTTAGCCCTGTTACAATGTTGCAGAGACCCGAGGTAGAATGGAATGGGGATAAGGATTCCAGACGTTCAAGTACTTTCTTCATGTCATTACTGTCCCTGATTTGTCTACTTCCCCTCATTTCCTTGTGCTGTTCACTACTTTCCAACAAAGCTCTGGTGTATTCCTGCATTGCTAAGTTATAAGTGGAACACAGAGGCATAGAAAAGAGCCACGTTGTCCTTTGGATGTCTGTAAATCCACTTCCGCGTGTCAGTCCGCCTCTGCTTTTCAGGGAACGCATTAGTACTTGTTCTATCACCAGGTCTGTGCGAGTCCGGCCCATAATCTGTCGCTTCTTCTTACCACAAACTTACCTTCCTGGAACATTTTGTTAACGGCTGGATTTTCAGAAGGCAAACTTAACATTTTCTGCAGGTACAGGTATATCGATTTCAGGTAATTGTGATGTCCGGCTGCTGCAATTATGGGGATGGTCTCCAGCATAGCTTGCAAGTGCAAATCCCACGAGCCGGTTCTGTCTGCTGTTATCAAGGAACGTGCAATGTTGATCATTCGCTGATATTCCAACCAGAGTTGACTTGTTTGCGAAGTAGATTGTAGGTCAGTTTTCTTCGCATCCAAAGTGGTAGCAATCTGAGACAATGCATTCGAAGATTCCACATCCTCAACTGATTGTTTGGCGGTCATAACATCATCGAGCAGGTCACAAGCTTCCTTATGGAGGTCATGAGGAGTTCCATCTTCATTACGAGGGAAAACGTCTGCGACTAGTAAGGTACTAAGAGCTGCATCTACTATCATATGACCACGTATCGCTCTTGAAACAGCTTTTCCAGACATCATGTGTTGCACGGCATTTGGCCCGTATATTTCTTGAAGTACTTCAGACAATCCTGAACCATTCATAAGAGTACCGACTGCTCCCAAAAGATTCATCAGAGTGTGAAATGATCCCAGCATTAAAACAATGTCCTGTAGGTCTCTCTGTTCATTGATGATTTGGGAAGCTTTCCAGAACAAAGGCTGATCAAAGGTAATAATGCATGGGACTTTTTGATCGCGTGCTATCTTGCTCAAATATAGTAATGTCGAAAATATGCAGGTCATGTCAGTTGGCGACATATCTATGATGGGAAGGAACGTGATCGACGCCACACCTGGATGTGAGACACTTGATCCACCGTGAATTGCCTGCATTGTTCCGGACCAACTTGGACCTGATCTTTCTGCTGAAGATATCTGCCAGAGAAGACTAAGTCGACTTATGGTGGCAGTGGGTACTGGAAGTTCGCGGAATGAGATGTCCCTCAACATGCTTCTCGCGTGTCTATATTCCCTAATGTCAACGGTTGCAATCTTCTTAATGTCATTGTCACCAACATTACGCCTGTGAATAGAAGGGTGGATCTTGATCTTCGGAGTTATTGCGGCAATCATACCCATTCCATGAAAGGTATTCTTCCCATCCAAAGTGCAGACATCATGATCGACGTTATCTGCTGCTAGAAGGACTGCAGTGTTTTCATCAACAGTAAAAGAGCCAGACCCATTTGCCAGCGCCGCGTTTCTTTCGAATCTTGTTACTTCTGCATACGACGAACAGTAACCCAGCTGATGGAGAACGTCAATAAGGTACCTTGACCTAAAGTTGTGGTGTAGCTCTGTAGTGGACATAGTAATCCTCTACGACGGGTTGCTTGCATAATGCTCTGCCCAATTGCACCTATTTTTCTTGAAGCATCCTGTCCCGCAAATGCTTTTGATAATAGCAATTTCAGACTGTTGGGAATGTAATCAAGAGCACTTTCTGCAGTGATGTCATTTGGAGATGGATACACATCTTTTCTAGGCGAGTCGACAGACTTGATATCACTTCTGATTATTTTTGCAGCAGCTTCTACTAGGTAAATCTTCTGTAGCTCTATATCTATATCACATTCTTTCGACTTTTTGTGATAATCTATAAGAATTTCATTAGCTGTCTCTCGTAGTGTTACTACATCTGCCTTCCCACTTTCACCTGATATTATGATCTTGTCTCCGTAACGTTCTAAAAGCTTTCTCTTCATGTGCCTGCGTTCGTAGACAGAGCTCTGACTTCCTTGAAGATATTCCTCCATTTTGGAAATTAGGTCTCCAATCAACAGTTGTTCATCATCATTCTCTTCCAGGTAAGCACAGGTCTGAAGGAATGCTTGGTGTTGCTCTTCATTAGTTGGTCTCCCTTTCTTCGAATCATGATCGTCGGAGGAGTATGCGCGAGGAATGTTTTTTCCACTTCGAAAATTTACGCTGCAGGTGTGATGGTAGACACAATCTGCAGCAGGAAGATCACGAAGATAATACTCCAGACGGCCTTTTACATTAAACGACCATTCATCGCAGCGGCTTTCACAGCACCTTTTTATGGTTTCGGAGAACTCTGTAGTTCTTATTTTGACATGCTCTGATTTTGGTTTGTGTTTGGAAAAAAAGTCCACAAAGGTATCACAAAACAAACAGTGAGTAGCACTGGAAAATGCGTATTCATGAAAACGAGCACTTTTCCTTGGTATTGCCTCGGCTGCGGTCTGTCTCTTCTTTATTTCAATGGTCTTTTTATCCGTAAACCTTTTCCTACATACAACGTGAACACTTATTCCAGCTGTTGCAACAACATCGCTTCCACGGCTGCGGCTGGATGCATTTATACCATCTGCTCCTTTTTGCGAGATGTGAACCACTTCCTGTCCGCTGTCCAATTTCTCCTTACAAATCACGCACAATTCTTCAGGGGTCTGCATTCTTGAAGGCGGACGCACACCGAGTCAGCCGTACACCGAGTCAGTCTGAAACAGAAAACACAAATTAATAAACTGTGTTGCAGTATTTAAAAGGAGTGCATAATAACAGTTTTAAAGAAAATGACAAGCACAAATACGCAGATTTGATAGTGGGTAGTAGGAATTAAAGAGTTGTATATAATATAAGTTTATAAAGATGTAGCAATGTCCATTCTCACATATTTACATTACGTAACGTCATAGTTTAATACTAGCCGCCTAATGCAATTTTTAGTGTCATACAGGTTAATTTAGAAACGAAAATGTGTTTTAAAACATTTTACTGATCAAGAAAAACGTCATAACTCTCTCTACAAAGCGAAATTAAAATTTATTGTATTTCGTAGGAAACTGCCAGTCCGCCATTTTGAATTTCATTTTTGGGGGTGTTACCGGGGTCCAATTTTGTCGGATTTTGGATATGTTATTCTGCAATGGTTCCTGAGCTGGAAACAGTTTAGAAAGCTTCTGAAGCAATTTTGCCCAGGTTGAAGCTATTTTTGCTCTAGATTGCCTGGACTACCTATATATATATATATATATATATATATATATATAATATATATATATATATATATATATATAGAAGGTGTCCCAGAAAATGTTCCTATTTCTTAATAAATGTTCTAAGCTAAAAAAAAAAGGAATTTAGACACAAAGAGAAACGCAATGGGTACGTCAAACATAGGAGTATTTTTAACCTTAATTAAACAAAATGTTAAGTAATCGCCATTCTTTTTCTAACACAATATTCAACCTTACATAAATGTTTGACATAATTTTTGAAATAGCTCAACTGGGATGTTGTTAATTAATAATTACCTCATAGATTTTGGTCGTTAGGTCTTCAAGTGTATTAAGCTTGATAGAATGGATCCTCTTTTATGTAACTCCACAAAAAAAAAAAAGTCAACGGGTGTGAGGTCAGATGAGTATGGGGCCATTCCACTGGCTCACGAAGGGAGATTAGTCACCCGGAAAAATGCTTCCTCAAAAAGTTGCGAGTTTCACAAGCAGTATGTATGGAGGTGCTCCATCAAGCTGAAGACTGAAGACTTAGCTTCCCTTAAAGACTATAGTATGGCTTTCTTGTATGGAGGTGCTCCATCAAGCTGAAGACTGAAGACTTAGCTTCCCTTAAAGACTATAGTATGGCTTTCTATGGCCTTACTATACTATCGTCTATTGGTAGCGGTATCGTCTTTTGAAAAGTTATTGATTTAAATATGAAATGGTGAAAAAACGGTTTTAATATACAATAATTATTAATAATTAAGTAATTAAAGATAAGAAATGTAGAGGTATATGAGGAATTAGAACCCCCAGCCTCTTACTTTTCTGAAGAAGAAAACCCCCAATAATATACATCCATTATAAAATAACGTGGCAATAAAAATAGGGACATTTTGGAGGGGGGACACCTTCTATATATATATATATATATACACAGTATATATAAAACTTCTGAAAAATGAGACATTCTTTCTTAATATTGAATCACATTTATTATTCGGAATAAAATCGCGGAATAAAATCCAAGAATAAATATTCTAAGGGAACAAATCAAACAATTTCCTTGAGTGTCAAACCAAATCGACTTTATTTAAACCAAACAAATTGATACTTTTCCAGTACACACACACACACAACAAACACACACACACACACACACACACACACACAATATATATGGGATTCGAACCATCTACGTGCTTCTACACCATCTGAACGCGAAGGACATTCACCCATGGTGTTATGGGGAACATGAGCGATCTGAATGTTCGCAATTTTCTCGTCTTGATCGTGTCGATATAGTGTCGCATCTATATACGATGGCTTTTGTTCTACAAGAATGGCGATTACGATGAGTTGAGCAGTGAGTTCATACAAGCGTTATTCTAATAATATACATATACAAATAAACAAATACATCGATACATGTAAAATACATGAAAATGGTCAGATATTATATGTGTGTGTGTGTGTGTGTGTGTGTGTGTGTGTGTGTTGTGTGTGTGTGTGTCTCAGGGGCTCTGTATAATTACTTGCCTTTAAATGGATAAATATTCATTTGGAACAGTGCAATTAAATCTCGCCTCGAAATTTAGTGTGGTGTAATTTCGAAAATTTTCTCCACTGAAAACTAGTTTTTACACTTTCATAGTACATATATTAGTATTTAGATATTCAGAAATAGTAGTAGGAATTGTAATAGTAAAAGGTTTTATCTTAAGATTACCTCCCACTTGGCGACATTCTCATTTTCATTCCATTCGCTGTCTCCGAAAGTTGGAATACTCTAAGCGTTAATTCCAGATTTGGGTAAAGAGGTTTCTTATTTGAGGGAAGGGTATTAAAAGAGGGGTGGGACGCAGTTGCATACCCGAGGGGTATTTTTCTATGAAAATTCTCACTTAAAGCGGCAAATTCTACACTTGAAAATTGGAATGGATCGATTTGGGAATGGCCTCATTTTAGATTCTTCGTCGCAAATTTCTCATTTTTGGATGAAATCGGAAATGGGAAAGACTTGGGGTTTGGGGAAGTTCTCTAATGCAGAGGTTGCCTCGTTTCTGCTTATTTAAGGGGTTTTACAGAGCTCTACAAGCAAACGGAAGCAACTTCGCTTTCCAAAGCGGATCCAACTGACCCTCCAAGAAGTGGGGTCAAGAGGGGTAATAATAATAATAATAATAATAATAATAATAATAATTGCGGTTAACTTCCTTTGTAACAGAAAAATATCATACGACGGAGGGGACCTATAGTTTTACGTGGGATTCGAACCATCTACGGGTCTCTATATCATCTGAACGCGGAGGACAGTCATCCATGGTGTTTTGGAGAACTTGACGATCTCGATGTTCGCAATTTTCTCGTCTTGATCGTGGTATTTATCAGGGCTGGGAACCAGTACCAGTATCAGTACTAAATACCAGTAACTACCAGTTATATTTTGGAACAAACACCACTCATTTAAAGTTTCAAATACTAGTACCAGTAGCGGTAACTCTTAAAAACAGTTGGTATACCACATAATCTGGTGACATTTTGTTGGTATTTTGATTTAAAACAACAACCCTATCCTGATCCTTCTCAAGTAACCTTCCTCAAGTTCTTTGGCGCTGTAGGCCCTATAAGAACTATTTTATCTTTATTTTTATTACTGAATTTATAAAACCTGAAGCCAAACAACCAAATCCTTTACTAGAAGCTGCTCAAATAGTTTCTGTCTTTCCTTCAACTCAAGTCAGTGTGGGGAGGCTCTATGCACTATGCACTTCTATACACTTCATTCTCAATAATTTGAGGTCATCTTCGTCAGAAACCTCCTTAAATAACATTTTGTTTTTGAAGTCTAATATTAGGACTTAACTGAAGCGGACAGTTTTTTTTTCTAATTTCAGTTAAGTGATTTAAACCTTTTTTTACAAGTGATGAAAGAGGGTTAAATTTTATTTAGTTACCGTGTGTATATATAAGAAATAGCTAGTATTTCATTTTGGCAATATTAAAGGTAGATTCTACAGTGATCAGAAGGTTAAAAATTTTGGGTCACTTGAATGAAGATCAGAGCCCACAGCCTCAATTACCAAATGATATCTTCGTTAAAACTAACGAAAATATCACGACTTAACCAATCGTCAAGGGCGTACAGTTGACCTAACCGGGCATTCAATTTAATTCATTATTATATTTGGTACTGTAAAGCAAAAACCAAGAATACATGAGGGCCCTGATCTTCATCTTCAGGTGATCCAAAATTTTCTTTAGTTATGCATATTTGAAAAAAGTGCTTTCGTAATATTAAAAGTAGATTGTTGATGTATAAAGTGTTTGTCGTCCCAAAACTATTAGCCAATACCACAACTAGAACCAGTACCAGTACCATTTTGGAAAGTTGGTAATATCAGTACCATTTAGTCATAAATACCAGTACCAGTACCAATTGAGTTAAAAATTATATACATTGCTGGTATCCAGATTATCGATGAAATTGCTGTATGCCACTCGTCTCAATGACCCTACTCAATTCAAGGATGAAAATGTCGTATATATTGTAGAGGTGAACCAACATGAATGTATCCTCACTCGAACAGTTGGGCATTCGCTTTTCGACTTTTTGTAACGAAGGGTATTTAATACATTCACTCTCCCACTCCGAGCATTTGAGGGAGGGGGGGGGGGGGGGGATTTTATGTTGACATTTATTCTTCGTCTTTTTTGGGGCCTTTTTTTTTCTTTTTTTGATGTGGGGGGGGGGGGGGAGGGGGAATTTGTGAAAGCATTTTTCTTGACATATTTTCATTCTAAATTTTAATTTTTTACAAAATCTAACGCCATTAATCGATAATGATTTTTCTTAAAACTAAAATTTCTTACAAATACTTAAAATTTCTCTACTCTCTCTCTCTCTCTCTATATATATATATATATAATATATATATATATATATATATATATATAACTGCAATGACCACGTAGTATATTAATGTATAGAAACGACGTAAGTATAGAGGAGTGTTATTTCTCTTCCTCGTGTGCAGAACACTCCTCTATACTTACGTCGTTTCTATATATATATATATATAATACATATATATATATATATATATATATATATAATATATATAATATATTATATACACTTTGTTTTGTTACGTATTCCAGTGTAAAAACTACATTTATATACGGTAAAACCAACTTCCTTTCATATATATTCAAAGGGAAAGTTTAATACAAAAACGAACACATATATTCACATAAAATTTTAATAATTTAAGAAAAAGTTTCTCATTTTCTTTTCGTCCTTTATCCCAGACTATTATAATTTTTATATTTAAAATATTGCATTTTTACGAGATGTTTTTCGAACTGTTTTTATTCATTTATTTTTACTTAATATTTTTAAGGTGCATTTATTAACATATGTTGTTTTTAGTAAAGTATAGTGTTGTACTGGAGTTGTATTCTATTGGAAGCTTTACCGAAGGAGGTTATGAGTGACCCTTTTTTGGGTTTCTTTTGTATTCATATTGTGTCACCTTTTAGATTACTTTGGGTAACTTCAGTCTAAGTTAAGGTAACCTCAGGTGACCTCAGGTTGACCTTAACCAGTACGTGATGTAATGAAACGATGTTAATGTTAAATAATAATGTACCATTTATATGATAATAATAGATTGAAGAAATGATTTGAACCATTTTATATATATATATATATATATATTATATATATATATATATATATATAATATATACACATATATATGCACACATACATATATAAAGACAGAACAAGTCACCTCTTTAATAATTTAGAAATTTTGTATCTTGCCTGTAGTAATCCTTGCTCAAATGATTCTCACTGTAAACTCATAGATAGGTATAATAGTAAGATAGTATCCCTGTTAAGAGAAGCAGGAAGCCCCCTATCATACTAACCTTACTCCTGCATGGAATGATTTTATTGCCCCCTTGAAGACAGAATCGAAAGACGCCTACTATTTGTGGTGCTTTCATGGTAGAACCAGATCAGGACCAGTATACATGAATATGTGTAGAAGTCGGGGTCAGTATAAGGCGGCCAGAAGGCGATGTAAACAGGAAGAAGAGTCTATTCGAGCATCAAAAGCCCGTGAAGCTCACATTAATAACGATAATAACAAATTTTGGAAATTTGTTAAATTAAACGGGTGTCAAAAGTGCCCTCCTCCCCCGACAATCGATGGGGTGTCAGGGGAGGATGAAATTGCAAAACTGTGAAAAAACCACTACTCTAACATTCTTAGTGTGAATAGGGATAACCTTAAGAAAGATTGCAGCGAAACGACTGTGGGAGGGACAAGGGAAAATACTGTGATATCAGTTCCTGAAGTAAAGATGTTAATTAAAGGTTAAAGACTGGTTCTGCGCCAGGGGTAGATGACCACTTAAAATATACCAATGACGTGGTATGTCTGCATATATCATTGCTCTTATCAGCCATGCTGTCGCTTCCTGCTTCTCGAAAGTATTAGAAAAACTCTTGTTACTCCGATTAAATGATTAATTACCTATTGACATCTCCTAATCAGTTTGGTTTTAAAAGGTCCGACTCAACTAACCTGTGTATCTATGTACTTAAAGAAAAATATCTAAATACACTGAGAGTAATTCAACTATTTATAGCTGTTTTCTAGATATAAGTAAGGCATATGATAGAGTGAACCACAATATTTTATTTAAAAACTAGAAGAGAGGAAGGTTCCATGTATATATTAAATTTATTGAAATTTTGGCATTCCCACCAATCTTTTACCGTTAGGTGGGGCAATGTACTATCCGAATGTTTTGGCTCCTCTTGCAGGGTGAGACAAGGCTCCTTGCTCTCTCCTATGCTGTTTAATGTGTATATTGACGGATTAATTGCGTCCCTTAATGAGGCAACAGTGGGATGTTGTATAGATAACACAAGTGTAAATAAATTAGTTTATGCCGATGATATGGTGTTAATAAGTCCCTCTGTTAAAGGTCTGGATCGGCTACTAAAAGTCTGCGAAGTGTATTTGCAGAAACATGATATTCTTTTTAATGTTACAAAAACTAAGGTTATGCAGTTTCATCCTTAAAGCTGTAATCAGCCAGCTGATATTAGGTGTAAAATGAGAGGTGAAGTAACTGAGGAAGTACAACAGTTTAAGTATTGGGTCAAATTATTATCAGCTCCTTGAGTGATGACTCAGATATAAGAAAACAATCGCGAAGCCTTTGTGCTAAAGCGAATATGACTATAAGGAACTTCCGATTCTGTACAAGTGAAGCTATGTAAAGACACTCTCTTTCATACTTTTTGCAGTAATATATACGGTCAGCAACTCTGGGTGAATTATAAAAAAGGTTCTGGCAGAACCGTAAATTTGCTGTACAACAGGTCTTTTAGACTCTTACATAAATTACCCCCGAGATGCTCAGCTTCGCAAATGTTTGCTACTCGCAATGTCCCGAGCTTTCCGGAGGTAAGAAGACGTGCTCAATACAGTCTAATGCAAAGAATTAAAAATAAACCAACTATTCCAATTATTCATGAGTCCTGCCGGTTGTCCTCTAAGCTATGGAATTCATGGTACGAAAACGTCTGTCTGTAGCTCCACTTAACTTCAACATTTACTGTATTATTTCTAATCAATTATATATATTTCTATCCTTATTATGTGAACTGTCATTGTATTAATAATATTTGTCATATGGACTATAGTTGTGGAAAAATTTGACAATTTGAGTCGTTCTGTCAATTTTTAATTGCTGGTAGCAACCCTAAAAATTAAAAATTTGCTAAAATATTTTAGGATAGTGTTTTTATGCTGAAATGAACCATTTAAAGGGTTGAACACATTAAAATATAAAAAATTTTTTTTTACCCCCATACTTGAATCACCCTAAATTAATATATAATATATAATATATATATATATTATATATATATATATAATATATATATATATATATATACTGTATATATATATATATAATATACTGTATATATATATATATATATATATACTGTATATATATATATTATTGTTTTTATTGGTAAAAATAAATATTACAATTTCACAATTATTACACTAATAATTTAACAAAAAGTATAATTGACAACTGGACGACAACTGATATTTATTTTTCCTGTTTAATTTGAACTTCAAAAGCTTCAAGCTTAATTATTATTAATTATAAGATAAATCACTCATTTCATTTGTAAGTAATTATAATTGGGTCGTACGAAAATATATGATTAATTATCAATATTATTAATTATTAAATAAAACAAGCACTTCAAGTATGTATATATATATATATATATATATATATATAAATAAACTGTTTAAGATAAATAGAATTAAATAAATATTCAACCATTTATGTTCGTTTGCCTTTCCATCCAAAATTCATGTTCAGAGACAGCATTCGGATATGCGCAGAACATTAAAAAAAAGGGAACGAAAATGCGCAGAGTATAATGCGTTTTAATTCACGAGGGAATTCAGACCTTAGCTACACGAACATTTTTCAGCTCTTGGATAAAGTTTTAATAATATTTTTAAAACGGTATTATTTTATTTTAAGTTTTGTCTCTTTTTAAGTTGAGTATTATTATATCTATATATATATATATATATATATATATAGGATCATGTCAAGAATAGCGAACCCAATTTTACCATGTCAAGAATAGCGAACCCAAAAATTCCCTTGTCAAGAATAGCGAACCCAAAAGTTCCCATGTCAAGAATAGCAAACCCAATATGCCTAAGACCCGCCCTTCGTGCGGGTCGCGGGTAGCAAAAATTAACCAAACTATCACGACTTAACCTAACCAATCGTCAAGGGCGTACAATTAACCTAAAAAAATAAATAAAAAACAATAAATTTTTTTTATTTATTTATTTTTATATATTAAGAGAAGAGGATTCTTTATACTGTACGGCATTGACGATTGGTTAGGTTAAGTCGTGCTAGTTTGGTTAAATAAAAAAGACTAATATAAAAGCATTTAATACGTCCTTAACTAATTACTTAAAATTGGGAAACAAACCTACCGTCTGAAGTTATGAAAACGTCCTTGAGGACTTCCCATGTCAAGAATAGCGAACCCAATTTTACCATGTCAAGAATAGCGAACCCAAAAATTCCCTTGTCAAGAATAGTGAACCCTGCAGGTGTTGGGTTCGCTATTCTTGACATGATCCTCTATATATATATATATATATATATATATATGTGTGTGTGTGGTGTGTGTGTGTTGTGTGTGTGGTGTGTGTGTTCAGAGAAACTCTAAAGCAACGATTCAGGAGTTGTAATGACTGATGGCGCGAAATTTGAAACACAAAATAAGATAGCAGTAAATAGAGCAAAGAGAATAACTGGACAGATACTGAGAACCTTTAAAAGAAGGGATAGGAATTTAATGATTCCTCTCTTGAAAACACTGATCGTACCCAAGTTGGAGTATTGCTCGGTCTTAACACCCCTATAAAAAAGAAGGCATTAGTCAACTAGAAGGGATTTAGAGAAGCTTCACAGCCAAGATAGTGAATGCAAACAACTAAATTACTGGGAAAGGTTACGTGAATTAAATTTATATTCGCTGGAAAGAAGAAGAAGAGAGAGATACACCATTATTTACACTTGGAAAATAATGAAGAAACTAGTCCCTAATCTTACTTTAAACCCTATAACCACTCAAACAACAGTGGAAAGTAGGAAAGGAAGAATGTGTCATGTTCCCAAATTAAAGGCTAGACAGGTAACATCCTCAACCCTGAAGGAAAATAGTTTTGTTGAGAGAGGATCAAGACTTCAGTCAGCTGCCCAAAGAAATGAGGAACACGAGTAGTGTAGCGGTGGATATCTTCAAAAGAAAACTAGACGCCTGGTTTACTCTAGAACAATTTCATATGAGCCGGGAGTACAAGAAACCAACACTACTTCACCAGGCCAACTCAAGAGGAGGGGCAACAAACCTGACCTCCGTGAAATGAAGAATCATCGCACGGAACATCTGAAAGGTTGAAAGGTTATATAACTTTGGTTTAACCATGGTTTTGCTTCCGCCCGAATTGTTAATTCTGACGAAGGTCAAGCTTGTCACTCCACCTTAGACCTACAGTTTAACGTGGAATCCGAACCACGCTCCATCAGCAGCGCAGCGTCTTAACCACTAGGCTACCCAGGGTACCCATTTATCTACCAACCAGTTTTTTTTATTGCGTGGAAGGATGAACAGCTTGGTTTTGCTGCACGTCTCCTGCCGTCAGCGGGTCTCGATCTCGGGGCCGATGGAATCATGGTCAGCGACGCTAACCACTACACCACCGAGGTGCATATATATATATATATATATATATATATATAGAGGAGAGAGAGAGAGAGAGAGACCTTTATCATATCGACATTTTAAGACCTTTTCATAGAGTTCAAATTTTATTGGAATGCCATTTTATGCTTCCAGTTTACACAAGAGAAATTTAATCATACGACAACTGTATTACTGTACCTACGATGTGCGGTACTGTAATATCATAAAAAGAAAGTCAACTAATTTTACAAATTACTTGACCTGCCATTTAAATAGTTAGAGCACAAATGCTTATGTTAAGCTAACTTTACAAACTTCAAGAGCTAGTCATCGTACAGTGACTGTAATTTTTTCCAAAGGTTGGGCTGTCATGTCATAGTTTATTGAGCTATAATATATATATATATATATATATATATATATATATATATATATATATATATATATATATATATATATATATATAGGCAAATAACTGCAATGACCGCGCAGTATATAATGAATAGAAACGACATAATATTAAGGATATATATATATATAGAGAGAGAGAGAGAGAGAGATAATCAGCTTAAAAGTGCGCACAACAAAGTGTACAATAAACTTTGCAGTGCTCACTTTTATGTTGAATTCTCTCTCTCTCTCTCTCTCTCTCTCTCTCTCTCTCTCTCTCTCTCTCTCTCTCCTCTCTCTCTCTCCTCTCTCTCTCTCTCTCTGTGCATATATATATATATTTATTTATTTGAAGGGGAAATTATTTTGTTGTTTGGGTTTAACTTTGTCCATATTTTAAATCTAAGGGGTCGCCTAAATTCAAAAATGCCCCTCTTAAAGTCGGACAAAGTGGAGTTTTTCGTTGAAAGTTGCAATGTTTTCTAATTACCGGCCAGTCGTACGTTAAAGGAGGGGTAGGGGGCTCTGGAAACCCTTTTAAGATGCATGGAATAAAAACCTTCACATACAATGGAAAAGAAAAGGTGTTTCACATATATTCTCAATGTTTATTTTTTAGTTTTCCAAAAATAAAAAAAGGTGGGGTTCCATTTGGGGGGGGGGGGGGGAGGATGGGGGATGGAGAGATTTAATTCCGTGTATAGTTTTCTTCTTCGGGTTTTATTTTTTCGATTTTTGTTTTCTGTTTGTGCGTTTAATTTTAGTTTGCTCGTTTGTATTATTTCGAGAAAGTTTGTGTGTATATATATATATATATATATATATATATATATATATATATATATATATATATTGTATATACACACACACACACACACACACACACACACACCACACACACACACAGTATATATATATATATATATATATATATATATATATATATATATATATATATATATTGTTTGGTATCATTCTTTCGTTCTTTATAATTTAGTAAACTTTCAAAATTAATTCCGATTTCAATAAATGCAAAGTATTATTGAATGTTTATGCATATTCTACAATTAGAATGAGTTGTATCGCATTACTTATAAAGAGTTTTAACATTAATTTTGAAACTTTTCTTGTTTTTGCGTCTTCAGAAAACAAAAAATAATTTAAGTTTTCCAATATTTTTTTTCATTTATAAATTTTAATTAATTTTAAATTAACAAAAATAATAAAAAGTGTCTAAAACACACACACACACACAGAGTCAGTCACGAACGAACGAACGATTTCATGTGCCTTGTATTTTCATGTACCATCTTATATGATGCACGAAAGTATATACAGTACTCGTAGTCCGTGTCTCTGTACATATTTGCATACCGACATGGTTACTTGTATTCCTACTTTCTACACGTATACATATGTTCATACATACGTACACGGCTCGCACACAAAAATTTCATTAAAAAACGCGTAAAAAATAGTATGAAATTGACATTATATAATAAAATTTCTTGGCATGGAATTTATTTTGCAATAGAAATGAAACAGAGGAAAAATTTTTGCCGTAATGAAGCCAATAAAAAATGGCCGAAAGCGCCCTCTATTGGCGCGGTATTTCGGGGACTACTTGTGGCACAATTTGGAAATGTAAAACCGCAAAAACGTACCTCCATGGTTTTTCTTTTATTGAAAAAAACCAGGATAAAGAAATAAATATGGATCGAAACGCTAACATGGAGAGGAAAGTGTATTATACATATGGGGGAGAGAGAGAGAGAGAGAGAGAGAGAGAGAGAGAGAGAGAGAGAGAAAAGAAAGACATTGTCGAGACAGTTAAAGCTGTGGTGTATATACACACATGAATTATGATGTAATAAACATGTTTCTCACCACAGATGTAAATAAATATGGAAGCAGACAGCAGTATATTTAAACAGGTGTAAAACAAGTGTATTTATAATGTGGAATTCATTCTGTATATTTGAAATTGTCCCTGCAATAAATATGACACTTCACCAATATTTCTTTGACCCGTTTTTCTTTTGGTTTTAGTACTTATTTGGTTTCTGAATGTTGTTTTTTTTTCATTTCGTGAAGGGTTTTTCTCCGGTTTTCCAAGGTCTCTTTTCCTAAGTTTTTTTAGTTTTTCTATTTTATTGACTGTCCGTTTATCTCTCTCTCTCTCTCTCTCTCTCTCTCTCTCTCTCTCTCTCTCTCTATTTTCCCATATTCCCAATTCTCAATGGATGCTATTCCTCTCTCACAGGTAGGACGAACCAAAATAAAAATAACAATTAGGATTTCTTTCCCTAACTACTTCTTACACCCTTCTTTTAAGGCCACTTACTGGCAACAGCCTCTTATTTCTCATTAAATTGCTGCTAAGAGGACCGCCATGCAATAGAAGGAGTCTTGCAGCAAAATTATTAGGACGAGTTATGGCTCACCCGATCGAGGGTTATTTGATTTTCTGCTTTTTTTTTTTTCTTTCTTTCCATTTCGGAGGAATCAGTTTATGGAAGTTTCTTCAACATTTTCTAATTGGCATTTGCGAGGATAGACAAAAAGAAAAAAAAAAGCCAATTTAATTCTCATCGTTCTTACAGAGAGAGAGAGAGAGAAGGTAAAATTGCTTTTTAAAATATTTAGTCATTATGGAGGGAGGCTCTTTTCCTTAAATTTTATGGCCATTTCAGGGGGTCTGGAACGGCTAATTAATGCGTGGTTGTTTCATTAAATCGCGAGAGGAAACATTCTCTTACGAGCTAAATAAGGATGCTTAGAAGTTGAAAAGCTTTTTTTTTTGGGTTGAGAGTCACTACTTTTTTTGAGTGTTTTTGTTTTAATGTACTCGCATTATTAATTATAATAAAGTTCAAAGAGTTCGTATATATATATATATATATATATATATATATATATATATATATATAATATAATATATATATTAGAGTGTCATTCATATATTGAAATTTTAAATTTAAGAGATGTAGATTCCATATACTTTTCTATGCTACGTATACTACAGCAAGATTTTCTCTCTCTCTCTCTCTCTCTCTCTCTCTCTCTCTCTCTCTCTCTCTCTCTCTCTCTCTCTCCGTATATAGATTTCGTTTAACATACAACATTAACTGATATCTTCATTCATTCATTTGTTACAGTTCGTATTGTGTATATATATATTATATATATATATATATATATATATATATATATAATTATTTCCATTGAAAATCGATAGAAGACGTAGTTAAGTGAATCTGTAAGCTTAGAAGAGCATCTCCTCACACTTGTCTAATCACCAAATCCACTCGAATTAATTGAACTTGGATTTAGGATTATCTTTAGGTCATTGAATTTGCACCATTATTTTTGTCCTGATTGCGAGATTTCTGCGATAGTTTTTCGGGTTAGGATTCGTCCTTCGAGAAAAAGAAATTACAGTTAAGTCCTAAAATTTACCATTCAGGGTTTCTTATAAAACAGAGAAGGAAATGAATCCCTTCTTAGTGAAATTAGAACGTCCTATCCACGCCCCCCCCTCTAATCCCCCCACCCCGCAACCCCCTCACCCTCGCGAATCCCCAATATTCGATTCAATTCCGGACCATGCACACGGTTAAGTCGGCGAGTCTTTAGTCTGGAGTCTCAAATGCGGACAGTAAATCTTGATTGAATATTTAATCTCATCGCTTCTATTTGCATTTGGGATGTCCCAGTATATATATATATATATATATATATATGCTAAGGATAACTTTTGTATAGGAAGCTTCCAACTTGACTTTTCTCTGTCTCTCTCACGCGTGGGAAATAAACAGTATGTAACTCCCCGGAGTTACCCCTGTGCATAGAACTTAAAAACCACGTTTTTCAATCAATTCTAACAATAAATGAAAATTGTAGACAAACGTGAATACTCATAATATAGTAAGTTTCTGCGAATAAATGAGGGGAGCACCTCTGTCTTGGACACGTGGTTACACTGTTTCTCGTAAGATCAGCGAAGTTAAACGACGTTGAGTCTTATTTAGTAATTGAATGAGTGACCACATTCTTCTGCGTTTCATTGAATTTGTTCAGTTTGAATGGATGGTCACCGTCCGGATTTCACTTCAAATTGTGCAAATAACCTTTCCGGTTTATCCAGAGTATAAACCATGAAGATCCAATTAACCAGATGGAAAAATTTGATGCTACCGTAACAGCAGGAATAAAGTTAAGAATTACTTTGTTTTCTGTCAAATAAATACTTTTAAAATGTTTTAATCATGTACAGTTTTTGGAAAAATGTTCGCATAAATAAATACCATTTCGAAAAAGCAAAAAAAAAGAAAAAAAATACCCAAATCAGTAATGACCAGATTCTGATTTTTAAATTTTGTTATTGTTGACTCCCGAAAAAATGAGATATCCAAAATAAGGAGATTTTTACCAATTTGTAATTTTTTTATGCTTTTTTAGAAAAAAATTTCTAGGCGAACTTTTTTCCCGAAACTGTAAATGTTAATGAAAGGTATTAATCAAGGTAAGAAATAATAATAGGTAATTAAGAATCATAGAGGCGTAACCCAAAAGTCGTTTTTTTAAACCGTCATCCTCGACCGGAATTCTATCTTTCGAATTCACGTTTCTTTTTACTTAGGCCTATATAGTAATCAGAGGAGGAAAAGGACTTTTTTTTCTGATTGTACATTCCTGCAGGATAAGTATTTTGTTAAAGTAAGGGCTACGTTGTGGCCAGTATCGTAACACCTCTTCCCGTCGATCAATGAAATTAAACGACAGTGGGTCTGGTTGGGTGGGAGACCGTTCTCCGCGTCCAGATTATGTAGAAACCCGTGGTTCGGGCCCCACGTAAAGCTGTAGGTCCCCTCCGTCATATGACGGTGGATGTTGCTAAACAACCTCATCATTAAATTTGTTAAAGATATAAAAATATTTATTTGTGGTGTTTTATATATATATATATATATATATATATATATATATATATATATATATATA
>JAJOZX010018294.1:0-45641 GCA_023014485.1 Bathynomus jamesi
GTATATGGAAAACTGATGAGTGGGTAGTTGGGAGGTAACGAAAATGGTTCACTGAGTAGGTAGGTAGTTAATCTAACAATTATTAAATTCCTTTTATGTCAATAACTGGGTGGATGAACCAATTGGTTGCTCACAGAGTTATTCTCCACACTAGTATTTATATACTGTGTGACAAGAGCGTGCTCGGTAATAGATATACATTACCGATCAACCAACCGAGGGAAAAACCAAGACAACGCTGGTGGAAAAAGCCCCGCTAGAAGGAGAACAAAGGGGAACGAGGGAAGGGAGAAGAACAGAGAAGAAAATAAGATCCCCACCAGCAAGTACGCTCTTAATATACAAACAAGACGGGAAAAGGGACTCTCTAATAACTAGCAGTAAGTGACTAATTGTGTTTTTAGCCCAGTTAGATCTTCTAACTTCTAACTTAGAAGACTCATTAAATTAAGCTGGGTCAGACAACTTAGGCCTACATTGTGGCCTAAGACCCAGCATCAACTCATAGCTTAACAAAGGTGAAGGTAGATTGCCCTAACCTAGTTTGGTGAGGAATCCTACTGTGGACCTCAATTTATCTGCCGCTCTGGACCATTTCCGGAATCTCTAGGCTGACCCCTCAGGCTAGACTTAATCTACTCTATAGTTAGACTGGAGATATAAGGGGTGGGTTAATTGTGGACCAATTCATACAGAGCATTTTTCACATTGGTGGTCCGTGTGTGGGGAATTTACAAACCTTAACCTTACTTAACAAAAATTGCAGAATTAGGCTAAATGGTCTAGCCTAAGCCTAAGCCTAAGCCTAACCTATCAAGCCTAATTAGGTCTACAACCTAGGGCCTAACTAGGAAACATTTACATTTAAGGAGTCTCATTCTCTTATAAGCTTAGACCTGAGTGACACATAAGTACTTGGTGGGGATTAAACCAAATTTAAACTTGACTGTTTTGTCTGTGCTCTCTCTTCTCTGGTAATTTCTTCTTGTCCTCTATTTCATTACGATCCCCAGTTAAACAATTTTGACTTAAACATGGACAGTGCGGAATTGAAAAAGTTAAAAAGAAAAGGGGGGCAAAGTTGGGAGCTGTTACAAAGGCTGTGAACACTTTTAACAATATTACACAACCAGGTAAGGAAGATTTAGAGTGTGTAATTCTTAAATTGGAAACTAAAAAGAAGGAAATAATAGCCATTGATGAGAGTATTTCAGAGTTAGTTGAATCCGAAATGGCTGAAGAACAATTGATAGACCTTTACGCTGATAATGATGATCAGGTAATCTCAATTGAACAGCAAATAAGGAGACTACGGTCTCGTTTGACTGACTTAACACCAAATAAACCTAATTCTGATTTTAATCAAAGTAGAGCTAACCTTCAACAAAATTTAAGTGGCATGCTAAATCCTGAGTCACAAGAATTGAGGGCTCAGTTACCCATTTTGCTAGTACCAACATTTGAAGGGGACACGGTACAATTCCCATCTTTCATTGACAAATTTGAGAGTTTAATAGGTAATAAACCTTATATTTCAACTGTTGATAAGTTTAGCTACTTAACTAGTTTCCTTAAAGGCCCAGCCTATAACCTGATAGCCTATTTACCAGCCGTAGGGAATTCATATGAAGTAGCTATTGATCTCTTAAAACGTAATTACATTAATAAAGATGAGATTGTATATGAATTATCTCAAAAAATTTTTGATTTTGCACCCATAAAAGATAACCATAGTGATATGGAAAATTTTTATACAAAATTAGAAGCTATTATAGGACAACTGGTTAGCAATGAGATATATATTAAAGCTTCATCTTGGATTATACAAGGCATAGTTCTTAGGTGCCTTCCTTTGAGGGTTAAAGATATTTTAGTTCTAAAGACGGGAGAAAATTATCCTAATCTTGAAGATATCAGAAAACACTTTCCCAATATCCTAACTAATTACAAATTGAGAAATATTCCAACACAAAATAAGACCCAGACTATGGATAAACCAAAGACTGTTCCCAGAGACCAACTAGCTACAGCCAAACAGACAAAACTTGATACTGTAGAATCAAATGTGACCAACTGTAATACACGAACACCTACACACAGAACTTTAATGTAACTGCTGCCTCAACTTACACACTACATTGCAAATTTTGTGCAAGTAATGAACACAGTAGTACTGGGTGTGACAAATATTCAGACTTTAACCAAAGAGCTAAAAGTGTGAACAGTTGAACCTATGTAAAAAGTGTACTGGCCAGGGACATTATAAGAAAGACTGTAAATCTAGGTTAAGATTCAAGTGTAAGTTTTGTAAAAGTTTACGACATGTCTCATCAATGTGTGATTCACCAAAGTGTCCAAACAATACTACTCAAACTCAAAAGATACCTCCACCAAACAAAGGTAATCAAGAAAATGCCACTTTCATGGGACATTCTGTTTGTTCAAACAACGTAACAAGAAACACTGAGATTCTTTTACCAACTATTACTTTGGACTTAGTGAATAGTGAGGGTAGCACCACTCCAGTGAGATGTCTTATAGACTGTTGTTCTCAACAAACATTTGTTTCGCAAAATGTAGTTAATAAATTGGGTTTGACACCAAACCCGAATGAACAAAACCTCAATATTGCATCCTTTGTTAAGGATAACTCGGACAAAAATAGCTATAAGACAATTGACCTGGAACTACATTTAGAAAATAAATTAGAGAAAATTGAAGCAGTTATTATTTCTAAAGTAGGACAAAACAAACTGGTTATACCCAAACTAGAACAAACCATAAATCATTTGGGAAAACACTACAAAATAGCTGATAGACATATCACTAACAACACAGTAGCTAACATTGAAATGTTAATGGGGGCAGATTATATTAATCTTATTCATAAGGGCATAGTGAAGATAGGTAATGGTATAGCTATTCAGACTCCATCAGGGATAGCCCCTTTGGGTGACCTATCCAAATACAACCTAGACCTAAACCAAAATAGTTCATGACCAACAAATACTATGTGCCTCAACTCAGTCCTACATAACACCTGTAAGAATAGCAACACTTTGAATAATATTATCTCAACTGAGAACATTAATTCATCACTATCAAATGAAACTTGGATGAGGCAATTCAAACTTTATGGTTGCTAGAATCTGTGGGTATACATGACACAAATCAAACTTCAGAAGATCAGTTAATGGTAGAAAGATTTGAAGACACCATTCAGTGCAAAGACAATAGTTATTTTATTGAGTTACCTTGGAAAATAAATTGTCCAACTTTAAGAGATAATCTCAAAGTAGCTAAAGGACATTTATATAAAGTAATGAAAAAACTCAAACAAGATAATAATATTAAAAGTACAGTGATGTCTTCAAAGAACAGCTACAGAAAGGCTTCATTGAAGAAGTAACAAATTTAACCCACAGGGGGGTTTATCGACAAGATGCCCCAACAACAAAACTCAGAGTAGTATATAACTGTAGCCTCAAGACTGATAAACACAGTTTGAATGATTGCCTGATTGAGGGTCCTAATCTCATTTCTGACCTTGTGAAGATCTTACTGAGGTTCAGGTTAGATAAATATGCCGTACAAAGTGACATTTCAAAGGCATTTTTGAGAATAAATCTTAAAAATGAATATGATAAGAACCAACTTAGGTTCTTATGGTTCAAGGATCCATTTGATTTGAATAAAGGGTTCATAACCTATAGATTTAATGTTGTTTGTTTGGAGCCAATTGCTCACCTAGCCTATTAGCATTGACAATTGGACATCATTTGAACCAGTTTAATAACTCTTTAACATTGAACTTCCTTAAGGAACATTTTTACGTAGACAATCTAATAGGCTCAACAACAACAAAATCTGAATTATCTGAAGTCTATGAACACTCTCAAAACATTATGCAACAAGGTAACTTTGAACTTAGAGAGTGGATTTCAAATGATGAGGATTTAAACAAAAAGATTTTAAAGGATAATAATGGTCTTACTGAGCCATCAGACAGAGTTAAAACTTTAGGTATGAACTGGTATTTGGATGCAACTTCTAACAGTCATGATTCAATCTGTACTAAAGGTTTTAAACTTGATGAGGAAGCAAATACTAAAAGACAAATATTATCAGAGGCTTCCTAAAATTTTTGACCCATGGGTCTATCCTGCCTTCAACAATAAAATCAAAGATTCTCCTCCAAGAAATTTGGAGGACAAATGTTGGGTGGGATGATCCAATAACAAATGAAAATCAAAAATCTTGGAAGAAGTTAGCTGCTGATTTAACAAAAGTGCAGAACATTAAAATTCAAAGGTGCTGTGGGTTTAGGGATAAGCCCCAGAGACTTCATGTGTTTGCTGATGCAAGCACACAAGCTTATGGGTGCTGTGCGTATCTTGTAAGCCCCTACAGAAAGTCATCTAATTTATGCAAAAGGGAAAGTTGCACCTCTCAAACCTACCCGAACCATACCTCAATTGGAACTATTGGCTGCTGCATTAGCCATTAAAACCATTTCATTGCTTAAGGATGCTTACCATGATGTGAACATAACTGATATCCACATCTGGCTTGACAGTCAGATTGTCTTGCCTGGATACGGAATGATAGCATTAATAGTAAGAATATCTTTGTAAGAAATAGGCTAAAAGAAATAGCTGAAGCTAATGAAAGCCTACAAGTAAACTTTCACTATGTTCCAACTAAACAAAATCCAGCAGACTTTCTGACCAGAGGTTTATCCTACAAGTTGTTGAAGTCAAACAAAACTTGGTTTATGGGACCTAAGTGGCTCTGTAATACAGACCAATGGCCTGTGGAACAAGTTAACTTGACATTAAATTTAATCTTTTCAAATGAAAAGGTTGAACCAATCACTAATTATGAACGTTATTCTGACTTCAGTAAACTTGTCAGGGTCACAGCCTACTGTTTGAGGTTTGCTCACAACTGTTTAACTACAATTAACAAACAGCTAAATAAAAACAATCATAATTATACAGAAGTTGCAACCAAATACTGGATAGGCCATGCACAACAAAAAGAGTACAATAAAGAGTTAGAATTCTTGACTAATGGGAAACAAACAAAAGAACCTGTACCATCAGTAGTTGTGGATCTAAACTTGTTCAGAGATGAGGAAGGCCTTCTAAGGTGTAAAGGGAGATTAGACAAATCAAAACTGTCATACAAAAGCAACACACAACTTTTACCTAGATTTAGCTAGATTTAGCTATTTGACAACATTAATCATCAGAAAAACACACAATGATGTATATCATATGAGGGTACCACAGACACTAACTACATTAAGAAAAACTTATTGGATACCCAAGGGAAGGATCACTGTTAAAACAGTCCTGAGTGAGTGTGTCACATGTAGGCGTATTAATGCTAGGCCCTATAGGAAACCAAATCCTCCTGCTTTGCCAGAGGAGAGAGTTACTCTCAACAGACCCTTTGAGACTGTAGGCATTGACTATACAGGAGCATTGACTGTAGGGGTGGTTGACACTGAACAAAAAATGTACATTGTACTGTTTACATGTGCTGCCTCACGAGCTGTTTATCTGGATGTTGTGGAGGACCTTACAGCAGAATCTTTTGTTGCTGTCTTTAAGAGATTCTGTGCACGACATTCAGTACCCAAGACAGTTTGGACTGACAATGCTACATATTTCAAGGCTGGTGAACAAGTCATCCACGACTTGTTAAGCGATGAACTCACACAATTATATATAAAAAATTCAAACATAAAGTGGAAGTATATTCCAGTTGCCTCTCCTTGGTATGGTTCTATCTGGGAGAGAAATATACAAACAGTAAAGAATTGCTTGAAGAAAGCAATTGGTAAAAAACAGATACACTTATTTGAGTTGCTCACTCTCCTGGCTGAGATTGAGAACATCATTAACAATAGACCACTCACTTATGTGAGTGACAACATTAATGACCCGGAACCATTAACTCCAAATCATTTGATTCGGGGAGAACAAGTTAGTCTCCTGCCGGACTACAATATAGACTCTTCAGAAGACCCAAACTGGACTCAACGACATGATGAGCTCCAGACTAAGTTACAACATTTAACTAGAGTTAAAGCTCATTTCATTAAACAGTGGAAAACTGAGTACTTGATGGGTCTAAGGGAGAGACATAAACAAATGACTAAGAAGGATTGGTCTGACACAATTAAGGTAGGGGACCTTGTTCTCATACATGACAGTACTCCAAGACAATACTGGCCTCTGGCTAGAGTTTCAGAACTCAGACCAGGGGCAGTCGGGGTAACAAGAGTGGTCAAATTAAGGACTTCAACGGGTGACACAACAAGAGACATTTCTCTTTTGTACCCTTTAGAGTCTGGACCCAAAACAATGGACTTTGGAGAACCTTCTCCACTGACAGTAACAACTGGAGACACTGAACTTCCAGTAACTATTCCTTTGACAGTAGGAGTGGTAACGCATCCTACTACAACATTGACAGACACAAGACCTCAGCGACAAACAGCATTAAAGGCGCGACTATTTTTACAACAAAAAATAGATGCTGGTGAATTGTAATTTTATCTTCTAACTTTCACTTTTTCTTTTTCATGGTAAAGACCATAGATAGTTTCATCCTATGGATGTATATTTTCTCTTCTAATTAAATGCTACACCTTCTCCATGAGAAGGTGAGGATAGGCACTGTTAATCAGATTAACAGGCATTTACAGTCAAATAGTTAGCTAGTCTACACTCAGACATAAAAATTGGTGACAATGACACCAAAATTTTTATCTCCCGGGGCCCCCAGTATATGGAAAACTGATGAGTGGGTAGTTGGGAGGTAACGAAAATGGTTCACTGAGTAGGTAGGTAGTTAATCTAACAATTATTAAATTCCTTTTATGTCAATAACTGGGTGGATGAAACCAATTGGTTGCTCACCAGAGTTATTCTCCACACTAGTATTTATATACTGTGTGACAAGAGCGTGCTCGGTAATAGATATACATTACCGATCAACCAACCGAGGGAAAAACCAAGACAACGCTGGTGGAAAAAGCCCCGCTAGAAGGAGAACAAAGGGGAACGAGGGAAGGGAGAAGAACAGAGAAGAAAATAAGATCCCCACCAGCAAGTACGCTCTTAATATACAAACAAGACGGGAAAAGGACTCTCTAATAACTAGCAGTAAGTGACTAATTGTGTTTTTAGCCCAGTTAGATCTTCTAACTTCTAACTTAGAAGACTCATTAAATTAAGCTGGGTCAGACAACTTAGGCCTACATTGTGGCCTAAGACCCAGCATCAACTCATAGCTTAACAAAGGTGAAGGTAGATTGCCCTAACCTAGTTTGGTGAGGAATCCTACTGTGGACCTCAATTTATCTGCCCGCTCTGGACCATTTCCGGAATCTCTAGGCTGACCCCTACAGGGCTAGACTTAATCTACTCTATAGTTAGACTGGAGATATAAGGGGTGGGTTAATTGTGGACCAATTCATACAGAGCATTTTTCACATTGGTGGTCCGTGTGTGGGGAATTTACAAACCTTAACCTTACTTAACAAAAAAATTGCAGAATTAGGCTAAATGGTCTAGCCTAAGCCTAAGCCTAAGCCTAACCTATTCAAGCCTAATTAGGTCTACAACCTAGGGCCTAACTAGGAAACATTTACATTTAAGGAGTCTCATTCTCTTACAAGCTTAGACCTGAGTGACACATAAGTATTTGGTGGGGATTAAACCAAATTTAAACTTGACTGTTTTGTCTGTGCTCTCTCTTCTCTGGTAATTTCTTCTTGTCCTCTATTTCATTACGATCCCCAGTTAAACAATTTTGACTTAAACATGGACAGTGCGGAATTGAAAAAGTTAAAAAAGAAAAGGGGGGCAAAGTTGGGAGCTGTTACAAAGGCTGTGAACACTTTTAACAATATTACACAACCAGGTAAGGAAGATTTAGAGTGTGTAATTCTTAATTTGGAAACTAAAAAGAAGGAAATAATAGCCATTGATGAGAGTATTTCAGAGTTAGTTGAATCCGAAATGGCTGAAGAACAATTGATAGACCTTTACGCTGATAATGATGATCAGGTAATCTCAATTGAACAGCAAATAAGGAGACTACGGTCTCGTTTGACTGACTTAACACCAAATAAACCTAATTCTGATTTTAATCAAAGTAGAGCTAACCTTCAACAAAATTTAAGTGGCATGCTAAATCCTGAGTCACAAGAATTGAGGGCTCAGTTACCCATTTTGCTAGTACCAACATTTGAAGGGGACACGGTACAATTCCCATCTTTCATTGACAAATTTGAGAGTTTAATAGGTAATAAACCTTATATTTCAACTGTTGATAAGTTTAGCTACTTAACTAGTTTCCTTAAAGGCCCAGCCTATAACCTGATAGCCTATTTACCAGCCGTAGGGAATTCATATGAAGTAGCTATTGATCTCTTAAAACGTAATTACATTAATAAAGATGAGATTGTATATGAATTATCTCAAAAAATTTTTGATTTTGCACCCATAAAAGATAACCATAGTGATATGGAAAATTTTTATACAAAATTAGAAGCTATTATAGGACAACTGGTTAGCAATGAGATATATATTAAAGCTTCATCTTGGATTATACAAGGCATAGTTCTTAGGTGCCTTCCTTTGAGGGTTAAAGATATTTTAGTTCTAAAGACGGGAGAAAATTATCCTAATCTTGAAGATATCAGAAAACACTTTCCCAATATCCTAACTAATTACAAATTGAGAAATATTCCAACACAAAATAAGACCCAGACTATGGATAAACCAAAGACTGTTCCCAGAGACCAACTAGCTACAGCCAAACAGACAAAACTTGATACTGTAGAATCAAATGTGACCAACTGTAATACACGAACACCTACATCACAGAACTTTAATGTAACTGCTGCCTCAACTTACACACTACATTGCAAATTTTGTGCAAGTAATGAACACAGTAGTACTGGGTGTGACAAATATTCAGACTTTAACCAAAGAGCTAAAAGATGTGAACAGTTGAACCTATGTAAAAAGTGTACTGGCCAGGGACATTATAAGAAAGACTGTAAATCTAGGTTAAGATTCAAGTGTAAGTTTTGTAAAAGTTTACGACATGTCTCATCAATGTGTGATTCACCAAAGTGTCCAAACAATACTACTCAAACTCAAAAGATACCTCCACCAAACAAAGGTAATCAAGAAAATGCCACTTTCATGGGACATTCTGTTTGTTCAAACAACGTAACAAGAAACACTGAGATTCTTTTACCAACTATTACTTTGGACTTAGTGAATAGTGAGGGTAGCACCACTCCAGTGAGATGTCTTATAGACTGTTGTTCTCAACAAACATTTGTTTCGCAAAATGTAGTTAATAAATTGGGTTTGACACCAAACCCGAATGAACAAAACCTCAATATTGCATCCTTTGTTAAGGATAACTCGGACAAAAATAGCTATAAGACAATTGACCTGGAACTACATTTAGAAAATAAATTAGAGAAAATTGAAGCAGTTATATTTCTAAAGTAGGACAAAACAAACTGGTTATACCCAAACTAGAACAAACCATAAATCATTTGGGAAAACACTACAAAATAGCTGATAGACATATCACTAACAACACAGTAGCTAACATTGAAATGTTAATGGGGGCAGATTATATTAATCTTATTCATAAGGGCATAGTGAAGATAGGTAATGGTATAGCTATTCAGACTCCATCAGGGATAGCCCCTTTGGGTGACCTATCCAAATACAACCTAGACCTAAACCAAAATAGTTCATGACTAACAAATACTATGTGCCTCAACTCAGTCGTACATAACACCTGTAAGAATAGCAACACTTTGAATAATATTATCTCAACTGAGAACATTAATTCATCACTATCAAATGAAACTCTGGATGAGGCAATTCAAACTTTATGGTTGCTAGAATCTGTGGGTATACATGACACAAATCAAACTTCAGAAGATCAGTTAATGGTAGAAAGATTTGAAGACACCATTCGGTGCAAAGACAATAGTTATTTTATTGAGTTACCTTGGAAAATAAATTGTCCAACTTTAAGAGATAATCTCAAAGTAGCTAAAGGACATTTATATAAAGTAATGAAAAAACTTAAACAAGATAATAATATTAAAAAGTACAGTGATGTCTTCAAAGAACAGCTACAGAAAGGCTTCATTGAAGAAGTAACAAATAACCCTTTTAAAAAAGATGGTTGTCATTGTTTAACCCACAGGGGGGTTTATCGACAAGATGCCCCAACAACAAAACTCAGAGTAGTATATAACTGTAGCCTCAATGACTGATAAACACAGTTTGAATGATTGCCTGATTGAGGGTCCTAATCTCATTTCTGACCTTGTGAAGATCTTACTGAGGTTCAGGTTAGATAAATATGCCGTACAAAGTGACATTTCAAAGGCATTTTTGAGAATAAATCTTAAAAATGAATATGATAAGAACCAACTTAGGTTCTTATGGTTCAAGGATCCATTTGAATTGAATAAAGGGTTCATAACCTATAGATTTAATGTTGTTTTGTTTGGAGCCAATTGCTCACCTAGCCTATTAGCATTGACAATTGGACATCATTTGAACCAGTTTAATAACTCTTTAACATTGAACTTCCTTAAGGAACATTTTTACGTAGACAATCTAATAGGCTCAACAACAACAAAATCTGAATTATCTGAAGTCTATGAACACTCTCAAAACATTATGCAACAAGGTAACTTTGAACTTAGAGAGTGGATTTCAAATGATGAGGATTTAAACAAAAAGATTTTAAAGGATAATAATGGTCTTACTGAGCCATCAGACAGAGTTAAAACTTTAGGTATGAACTGGTATTTGGATGCAACTTCTAACAGTCATGATTCAATCTGTACTAAAGGTTTTAAACTTGATGAGGAAGCAAAACTAAAAGACAAATATTATCAGAGGCTTCTAAAATTTTTGACCCCATGGGTCTATCCCTGCCTTCAACAATAAAAGCAAAGATTCTCCTCCAAGAAATTTGGAGGACAAATGTTGGGTGGGATGATCCAATAACAAATGAAAATCAAAAATCTTGGAAGAAGTTAGCTGCTGATTTAACAAAAGTGCAGAACATTAAAATTCAAAGGTGCTGTGGGTTTAGGGATAAGCCCCAGAGACTTCATGTGTTTGCTGATGCAAGCACACAAGCTTATGGGTGCTGTGCGTATCTTGTAAGCCCCTACAGAAAGTCATCTAATTTATGCAAAAGGGAAAGTTGCACCTCTCAAACCTACCCGAACCATACCTCAATTGGAACTATTGGCTGCTGCATTAGCCATTAAAACCATTTCATTGCTTAAGGATGCTTACCATGATGTGAACATAACTGATATCCACATCTGGCTTGACAGTCAGATTCGTCTTGCCTGGATACGGAATGATAGCATTAATAGTAAGAATATCTTTGTAAGAAATAGGCTAAAAGAAATAGCTGAAGCTAATGAAAGCCTACAAGTAAACTTTCACTATGTTCCAACTAAACAAAATCCAGCAGACTTTCTGACCAGAGGTTTATCCTACAAGTTGTTGAAGTCAAACAAAACTTGGTTTATGGGACCTAAGTGGCTCTGTAATACAGACCAATGGCCTGTGGAACAAGTTAACTTGACATTAAATTTAATCTTTTCAAATGAAAAGGTTGAACCAATCACTAATTATGAACGTTATTCTGACTTCAGTAAACTTGTCAGGGTCACAGCCTACTGTTTGAGGTTTGCTCACAACTGTTTAACTACAATTAACAAACAGCTAAATAAAAACAATCATAATTATACAGAAGTTGCAACCAAATACTGGATAGGCCATGCACAACAAAAAGAGTACAATAAAGAGTTAGAATTCTTGACTAATGGGAAACAAACAAAAGAACCTGTACCATCAGTAGTTGTGGATCTAAACTTGTTCAGAGATGAGGAAGGCCTTCTAAGGTGTAAAGGGAGATTAGACAAATCAAAACTGTCATACAAAAGCAAACATCCAATCCTTTTACCTAGATTTAGCTATTTGACAACATTAATCATCAGAAAAACACACAATGATGTATATCATATGAGGGTACCACAGACACTAACTACATTAAGAAAAACTTATTGGATACCCAAGGGAAGGATCACTGTTAAAACAGTCCTGAGTGAGTGTGTCACATGTAGGCGTATTAATGCTAGGCCCTATAGGAAACCAAATCCTCCTGCTTTGCCAGAGGAGAGAGTTACTCTCAACAGACCCTTTGAGACTGTAGGCATTGACTATACAGGAGCATTGACTGTAGGGGTGGTTGACACTGAACAAAAAATGTACATTGTACTGTTTACATGTGCTGCCTCACGAGCTGTTTATCTGGATGTTGTGGAGGACCTTACAGCAGAATCTTTTGTTGCTGTCTTTAAGAGATTCTGTGCACGACATTCAGTACCCAAGACAGTTTGGACTGACAATGCTACATATTTCAAGGCTGGTGAACAAGTCATCCACGACTTGTTAAGCGATGAACTCACACAATTATATAAAAAAATTCAAACATAAAGTGGAAGTATATTCCAGTTGCCTCTCCTTGGTATGGTTCTATCTGGGAGAGAAATATACAAACAGTAAAGAATTGCTTGAAGAAAGCAATTGGTAAAAAACAGATACACTTATTTGAGTTGCTCACTCTCCTGGCTGAGATTGAGAACATCATTAACAATAGACCACTCACTTATGTGAGTGACAACATTAATGACCCGGAACCATTAACTCCAAATCATTGATTTCGCGGGAGAACAAGTTAGTCTCCTGCCGGACTACAATATAGACTCTTCAGAAGACCCAAACTGGACTCAACGACATGATGAGCTCCAGACTAAGTTACAACATTTAACTAGAGTTAAAGCTCATTTCATTAAACAGTGGAAAACTGAGTACTTGATGGGTCTAAGGGAGAGACATAAACAAATGACTAAGAAGGATTGGTCTGACACAATTAAGGTAGGGGACCTTGTTCTCATACATGACAGTACTCCAAGACAATACTGGCCTCTGGCTAGAGTTTCAGAACTCAGACCAGGGGCAGTCGGGGTAACAAGAGTGGTCAAATTAAGGACTTCAACGGGTGACACAACAAGAGACATTTCTCTTTTGTACCCTTTAGAGTCTGGACCCAAAACAATGGACTTTGGAGAACCTTCTCCACTGACAGTAACAACTGGAGACACTGAACTTCCAGTAACTATTCCTTTGACAGTAGGAGTGGTAACGCATCCTACTACAACATTGACAGACACAAGACCTCAGCGACAAACAGCATTAAAGGCGCGACTATTTTTACAACAAAAAATAGATGCTGGTGAATTGTAATTTTATCTTCTAACTTTCACTTTTTCTTTTCTTATGGTAAAGACCATAGATAGTTTCATCCTATGGATGTATATTTTCTCTTCTAATTAAATGCTACACCTTCTCCATGAGAAGGTGAGGATAGGCACTGTTAATCAGATTAACAGGCATTTACAGTCAAATAGTTAGCTAGTCTACACTCAGACATAAAAATTGGTGACAATGACACCAAAATTTTTATCTCCCGGGGCCCCCAGTATATGGAAAACTGATGAGTGGGTAGTTGGGAGGTAACGAAAATGGTTCACTGAGTAGGTAGGTAGTTAATCTAACAATTATTAAATTCCTTTTATGTCAATAACTGGGTGGATGAAACCAATTGGTTGCTCACCAGAGTTATTCTCCACACTAGTATTTATATACTGTGTGACAAGAGCGTGCTCGGTAATAGATATACATTACCGATCAACCAACCGAGGGAAAAACCAAGACAACGCTGGTGGAAAAAGCCCCGCTAGAAGGAGAACAAAGGGGAACGAGGGAAGGGAGAAGAACAGAGAAGAAAATAAGATCCCCACCAGCAAGTACGCTCTTAATATACAAACAAGACGGGAAAAGGGACTCTCTAATAACTAGCAGTAAGTGACTAATTGTGTTTTTAGCCCAGTTAGATCTTCTAACTTCTAACTTAGAAGACTCATTAAATTAAGCTGGGTCAGACAACTTAGGCCTACATTGTGGCCTAAGACCCAGCATCAACTCATAGCTTAACAAAGGTGAAGGTAGATTGCCCTAACCTAGTTTGGTGAGGAATCCTACTGTGGACCTCAATTTATCTGCCGCTCTGGACCATTTCCGGAATCTCTAGGCTGACCCCTACAGGGCTAGACTTAATCTACTCTATAGTTAGACTGGAGATATAAGGGGTGGGTTAATTGTGGACCAATTCATACAGAGCATTTTTCACATTGGTGGTCCGTGTGTGGGGAATTTACAAACCTTAACCTTACTTAACAAAAAAATTGCAGAATTAGGCTAAATGGTCTAGCCTAAGCCTAAGCCTAAGCCTAACCTATTCAAGCCTAATTAGGTCTACAACCTAGGGCCTAACTAGGAAACATTTACATTTAAGGAGTCTCATTCTCTTACAAGCTTAGACCTGAGTGACACATAAGTATTGGGGGGGATTAAACCAAATTTAAACTTGACTGTTTTGTCTGTGCTCTCTCTTCTCTGGTAATTTCTTCTTGTCCTCTATTTCATTACGATCCCCAGTTAAACAATTTTGACTTAAACATGGACAGTGCGGAATTGAAAAAGTTAAAAAAGAAAAGGGGGGCAAAGTTGGGAGCTGTTACAAAGGCTGTGAACACTTTTAACAATATTACACAACCAGGTAAGGAAGATTTAGAGTGTGTAATTCTTAATTGGAAACTAAAAAGAAGGAAATAATAGCCATTGATGAGAGTATTTCAGAGTTAGTTGAATCCGAAATGGCTGAAGAACAATTGATAGACCTTTACGCTGATAATGATGATCAGGTAATCTCAATTGAACAGCAAATAAGGAGACTACGGTCTCGTTTGACTGACTTAACACCAAATAAACCTAATTCTGATTTTAATCAAAGTAGAGCTAACCTTCAACAAAATTTAAGTGGCATGCTAAATCCTGAGTCACAAGAATTGAGGGCTCAGTTACCCATTTTGCTAGTACCAACATTTGAAGGGGACACGGTACAATTCCCATCTTTCATTGACAAATTTGAGAGTTTAATAGGTAATAAACCTTATATTTCAACTGTTGATAAGTTTAGCTACTTAACTAGTTTCCTTAAAGGCCCAGCCTATAACCTGATAGCCTATTTACCAGCCGTAGGGAATTCATATGAAGTAGCTATTGATCTCTTAAAACGTAATTACATTAATAAAGATGAGATTGTATATGAATTATCTCAAAAAATTTTTGATTTTGCACCCATAAAAGATAACCATAGTGATATGGAAAATTTTTATACAAAATTAGAAGCTATTATAGGACAACTGGTTAGCAATGAGATATATTAAAGCTTCATCTTGGATTATACAAGGCATAGTCTTTAGGTGCCTTCCTTTGAGGGTTAAAGATATTTTAGTTCTAAAGACGGGAGAAAATTATCCTAATCTTGAAGATATCAGAAAACACTTTCCCAATATCCTAACTAATTACAAATTGAGAAATATTCCAACACAAAATAAGACCCAGACTATGGATAAACAAAGACTGTTCCCAGAGACCAACTAGCTACAGCCAAACAGACAAAACTTGATACTGTAGAATCAAATGTGACCAACTGTAATACACGAACACCTACATCACAGAACTTTAATGTAACTGCTGCCTCAACTTACACACTACATTGCAAATTTTGTGCAAGTAATGAACACAGTAGTACTGGGTGTGACAAATATTCAGACTTTAACCAAAGAGCTAAAAGATGTGAACAGTTGAACCTATGTAAAAAGTGTACTGGCCAGGGACATTATAAGAAAGACTGTAAATCTAGGTTAAGATTCAAGTGTAAGTTTTGTAAAAGTTTACGACATGTCTCATCAATGTGTGATTCACCAAAGTGTCCAAACAATATACTCAAACTCAAAAGATACCTCCACCAAACAAAGGTAATCAAGAAAATGCCACTTTCATGGGACATTCTGTTTGTTCAAACAACGTAACAAGAAACACTGAGATTCTTTTACCAACTATTACTTTGGACTTAGTGAATAGTGAGGGTAGCACCACTCCAGTGAGATGTCTTATAGACTGTTGTTCTCAACAAACATTTGTTTCGCAAAATGTAGTTAATAAATTGGGTTTGACACCAAACCCGAATGAACAAAACCTCAATATTGCATCCTTTGTTAAGGATAACTCGGACAAAAATAGCTATAAGACAATTGACCTGGAACTACATTTAGAAAATAAATTAGAGAAAATTGAAGCAGTTTATTTCTAAAGTAGGACAAAACAAACTGGTTATACCCAAACTAGAACAAACCATAAATCATTTGGGAAAACACTACAAAATAGCTGATAGACATATCACTAACAACACAGTAGCTAACATTGAAATGTTAATGGGGCAGATTATATTAATCTTATTCATAAGGGCATAGTGAAGATAGGTAATGGTATAGCTATTCAGACTCCATCAGGGATAGCCCCTTTGGGTGACCTATCCAAATACAACCTAGACCTAAACCAAAATAGTTCATGACTAACAAATACTATGTGCCTCAACTCAGTCTACATAACACCTGTAAGAATAGCAACACTTTGAATAATATTATCTCAACTGAGAACATTAATTCATCACTATCAAATGAAACTCTGGATGAGGCAATTCAAACTTTATGGTTGCTAGAATCTGTGGGTATACATGACACAAATCAAACTTCAGAAGATCAGTTAATGGTAGAAAGATTTGAAGACACCATTCGGTGCAAAGACAATAGTTATTTTATTGAGTTACCTTGGAAAATAAATTGTCCAACTTTAAGAGATAATCTCAAAGTAGCTAAAGGACATTTATATAAAGTAATGAAAAAACTTAAACAAGATAATAATATTAAAAAGTACAGTGATGTCTTCAAAGAACAGCTACAGAAAGGCTTCATTGAAGAAGTAACAAATAACCCACAGGGGGGTTTATCGACAAGATGCCCCAACAACAAAACTCAGAGTAGTATATAACTGTAGCCTCAATGACTGATAAACACAGTTTGAATGATTGCCTGATTGAGGGTCCTAATCTCATTTCTGACCTTGTGAAGATCTTACTGAGGTTCAGGTTAGATAAATATGCCGTACAAAGTGACATTTCAAAGGCATTTTTGAGAATAAATCTTAAAAATGAATATGATAAGAACCAACTTAGGTTCTTATGGTTCAAGGATCCATTTGAATTGAATAAAGGGTTCATAACCTATAGATTTAATGTTGTTTTGTTTGGAGCCAATTGCTCACCTAGCCTATTAGCATTGACAATTGGACATCATTTGAACCAGTTTAATAACTCTTTAACATTGAACTTCCTTAAGGAACATTTTTACGTAGACAATCTAATAGGCTCAACAACAACAAAATCTGAATTATCTGAAGTCTATGAACACTCTCAAAACATTATGCAACAAGGTAACTTTGAACTTAGAGAGTGGATTTCAAATGATGAGGATTTAAACAAAAGATTTTAAAGGATAATAATGGTCTTACTGAGCCATCAGACAGAGTTAAAACTTTAGGTATGAACTGGTATTTGGATGCAACTTCTAACAGTCATGATTCAATCTGTACTAAAGGTTTTAAACTTGATGAGGAAGCAAATACTAAAAGACAAATATTATCAGAGGCTTCTAAAATTTTGACCCATGGGTCTATTCCCTGCCTTCAACAATAAAAGCAAAGATTCTCCTCCAAGAAATTTGGAGGACAAATGTTGGGTGGGATGATCCAATAACAAATGAAAATCAAAAATCTTGGAAGAAGTTAGCTGCTGATTTAACAAAAGTGCAGAACATTAAAATTCAAAGGTGCTGTGGGTTTAGGGATAAGCCCCAGAGACTTCATGTGTTTGCTGATGCAAGCACACAAGCTTATGGGTGCTGTGCGTATCTTGTAAGCCCCTACAGAAAGTCATCTAATTTATGCAAAAGGGAAAGTTGCACCTCTCAAACCTACCCGAACCATACCTCAATTGGAACTATTGGCTGCTGCATTAGCCATTAAAACCATTTCATTGCTTAAGAGTGCTTACCATGATGTGAACATAACTGATATCCACATCTGGCTTGACAGTCAGATTCGTCTTGCCTGGATACGGAATGATAGCATTAATAGTAAGAATATCTTTGTAAGAAATAGGCTAAAAGAAATAGCTGAAGCTAATGAAAGCCTACAAGTAAACTTTCACTATGTTCCAACTAAACAAAATCCAGCAGACTTTCTGATTAAATGCTACACCTTCTCCATGAGAAGGTGAGGATAGGCACTGTTAATCAGATTAACAGGCATTTACAGTCAAATAGTTAGCTATCTACACTCAGACATAAAAATTGGTGACAATGACACCAAAATTTTTATCTCCCGGGGCCCCCAGTATATGGAAAACTGATGAGTGGGTAGTTGGGAGGTAACGAAAATGGTTCACTGAGTAGGTAGGTAGTTAATCTAACAATTATTAAATTCCTTTTATGTCAATAACTGGGTGGATGAAACCAATTGGTTGCTCACCAGAGTTATTCTCCACACTAGTATTTATATACTGTGTGACAAGAGCGTGCTCGGTAATAGATATACATTACCGATCAACCAACCGAGGAAAAACCAAGACACGCTGGTGGAAAAAGCCCCGCGAAGGAGAACAAAGGGGAACGAGGGAAGGGAGAAGAACAGAGAAGAAAATAAGATCCCCACCAGCAAGTACGCTCTTAATTACAAACAAGGACGGGAAAAAGACTCTCTAATACTAGCAGTAAGTGACTAATTGTGTTTTTAGCCCAGTTAGATCTTCTAACTTCTAACTTAGAAGACTCATTAAATTAAGCTGGGTCAGACAACTTAGGCCTACATTGTGGCCTAAGACCCAGCATCAACTCATAGCTTAACAAAGGTGAAGGTAGATTGCCCTAACCTAGTTTGGTGAGGAATCCTACTGTGGACCTCAATTTATCTGCCGCTCTGGACCATTTCCGGAATCTCTAGGCTGACCCCTACAGGCTAGACTTGAATCTACTCTATAGTTAGACTGGAGATATAAGGGGTGGGTTAATTGTGGACCAATTCATACAGAGCATTTTTCACATTGGTGGTCCGTGTGTGGGAATTTACAAACCTTAACCTTACTTAACAAAAAAATTGCAGAATTAGGCTAAATGGTCTAGCCTAAGCCTAAGCCTAAGCCTAACCTATCAAGCCTAATTAGGTCTACAACCTAGGGCCTAACTAGGAAACATTTACATTTAAGGAGTCTCATTCTCTTACAGCTTAGACCTGAGTGACACATAAGTACTTTGGTGGGGATTAAACCAAATTTAAACTTGACTGTTTTGTCTGTGCTCTCTCTTCTCTGGTAATTTTTCTTGTCCTCTATTTCATTACGATCCCCAGTTAAACAATTTTGACTTAAACATGGACAGTGCGGAATTGAAAAGTTAAAAAGAAAAGGGGGGCAAAGTTGGGAGCTGTTACAAAGGCTGTGAACACTTTTAACAATATTACACAACCAGGTAAGGAAGATTTAGAGTGTGTAATTCTTAAATTGGAAACTAAAAAGAAGGAAATAATAGCCATTGATGAGAGTATTTCAGAGTTAGTTGAATCCGAAATGGCTGAAGAACAATTGATAGACCTTTACGCTGATAATGATGATCAGGTAATCTCAATTGAACAGCAAATAAGGAGACTACGGTCTCGTTTGACTGACTTAACACCAAATAAACCTAATTCTGATTTTAACCAAGTAGAGCTAACCTTCAACAAAATTTAAGTGGCATGCTAAATCCTGAGTCACAAGAATTGAGGGCTCAGTTACCCATTTTGCTAGTACCAACATTTGAAGGGGACACGGTACAATTCCCATCTTTCATTGACAAATTTGAGAGTTTAATAGGTAATAAACCTTATATTTCAACTGTTGATAAGTTTAGCTACTTAACTAGTTTCCTTAAAGGCCCAGCCTATAACCTGATAGCCTATTTACCAGCCGTAGGGAATTCATATGAAGTAGCTATTGATCTCTTAAAACGTAATTACATTAATAAAGATGAGATTGTATATGAATTATCTCAAAAATTTTTTGATTTTGCACCCATAAAAGATAACCATAGTGATATGGAAAATTTTTATACAAAATTAGAAGCTATTATAGGACAACTGGTTAGCAATGAGATATATATTAAAGCTTCATCTTGGATTATACAAGGCATAGTTCTTAGGTGCCTTCCTTTGAGGGTTAAAGATATTTTAGTTCTAAAGACGGGAGAAATTATCCTAATCTTGAAGATATCAAAAACACTTTCCCAATATCCTAACTAATTACAAATTGAGAAATATTCCAACACAAATAAGACCCAGACTATGGATAAACCAAAGACTGTTCCCAGAGACCAACTAGCTACAGCCAAACAGACAAAACTTGATACTGTAGAATCAAATGTGACCAACTGTAATACACGAACACCTACATCACAGAACTTTAATGTAACTGCTGCCTCAACTTACACACTACATTGCAAATTTTGTGCAAGTAATGAACACAGTAGTACTGGGTGTGACAATATTCAGACTTTAACCAAAGAGCTAAAAGATGTGAACAGTTGAACCTATGTAAAAAGTGTACTGGCCAGGGACATTATAAGAAAGACTGTAAATCTAGGTTAAGATTCAAGTGTAAGTTTTGTAAAAGTTTACGACATGTCTCATCAATGTGTGATTCACCAGTGTCCAAACAATAGTACTCAAACTCAAAAGATACCTCCACCAAACAAAGGTAATCAAGAAAATGCCACTTTCATGGGACATTCTGTTTGTTCAAACAACGTAAAAGAAACACTGAGATTCTTTACCAACTATTACTTTGGACTTAGTGAATAGTGAGGGTAGCACCACTCCAGTGAGATGTCTTATAGACTGTTGTTCTCAACAACATTTGTTTCGCAAAATGTAGTTAATAAATTGGTTTGACACCAAACCCGAATGAACAAAACCTCAATATTGCATCCTTTGTTAAGGATAACTCGGACAAAATAGCTATAAGACAATTGACCTGGAACTACATTAGAAAATAAATTAGAGAAAATTGAAGCAGTTATTATTTCTAAAGTAGGACAAAACAACTGGTTATACCCAAACTAGAACAAACCATAAATCATTTGGGAAAACACTACAAAATAGCTGATAGACATATCACTAACAACACAGTAGCTAACATTGAAATGTTAATGGGGGCAGATTATATTAATCTTATTCATAAGGGCATAGTGAAGATAGGTAATGGTATAGCTATTCAGACTCCATCAGGGATAGCCCCTTTGGGTGACCTATCCAAATACAACCTAGACCTAAACCAAAATAGTTCATGACTAACAAATACTATGTGCCTCAACTCAGTCGTACATAACACCTGTAAGAATAGCAACACTTTGAATAATATTATCTCAACTGAGAACATTAATTCATCACTATCAAATGAAACTCTGGATGAGGCAATTCAAACTTTATGGTTTGCTAGAATCTGTGGTATACATGACACAAATCAAACTTCAGAAGATCAGTTAATGGTAGAAAGATTTGAAGACACCATTCGTGCAAAGACAATAGTTATTTTATTGAGTTACCTTGGAAAATAAATTGTCCAACTTTAGAGATAATCTCAAAGTAGCTAAAGGACATTTATATAAAGTAATGAAAAAACTCAAACAAGATAATAATATTAAAAAGTACAGTGATGTCTTCAAAGAACAGCTACAGAAAGGCTTCATTGAAGAAGTAACAAATAACCCTTTTAAAAAAGATGGTTGTCATTATTAACCCACAGGGGGGTTTATCGACAAGATGCCCCAACAACAAAACTCAGAGTAGTATATAACTGTAGCCTCAAAGACTGATAAACACAGTTTGAATGATTGCCTGATTGAGGGTCCTAATCTCATTTCTGACCTTGTGAAGATCTTACTGAGGTTCAGGTTAGATAAATATGCCGTACAAAGTGACATTTCAAAGGCATTTTTGAGAATAAATCTTAAAAATGAATATGATAAGAACCAACTTAGGTTCTTATGGTTCAAGGATCCATTTGATTGAATAAAGGGTTCATAACCTATAGATTTAATGTTGTGTTTTGGAGCCAATTGCTCACCTAGCCTATTAGCATTGACAATTGGACATCATTTGAACCAGTTTAATAACTCTTTAACATTGAACTTCCTTAAGGAACATTTTTACGTAGACAATCTAATAGGCTCAACAACAACAAAATCTGAATTATCTGAAGTCTATGAACACTCTCAAAACATTATGCAACAAGGTAACTTTGAACTTAGAGAGTGGATTTCAAATGATGAGGATTTAAACAAAAAGATTTTAAAGGATAATAATGGTCTTACTGAGCCATCAGACAGAGTTAAAACTTTAGGTATGAACTGGTATTTGGATGCAACTTCTAACAGTCATGATTCAATCTGTACTAAAGGTTTTAAACTTGATGAGGAAGCAAACTAAAAGACAAATATTATCAGAGGCTTCCAAAATTTTTGATCCCATGGGTCTATTCCTGCCTTCAACAATAAAAGCAAAGATTCTCCTCCAAGAAATTTGGAGGACAAATGTTGGGTGGGATGATCCAATAACAAATGAAAATCAAAAATCTTGGAAGAAGTTAGCTGCTGATTTAACAAAAGTGCAGAACATTAAAATTCAAAGGTGCTGTGGGTTTAGGGATAAGCCCCAGAGACTTCATGTGTTTGCTGATGCAAGCACACAAGCTTATGGGTGCTGTGCGTATCTTGTAAGTCCTACAGAAAGTCATCTAATTTATGCAAAAGGGAAAGTTGCACCTCTCAAACCTACCCGAACCATACCTCAATTGGAACTATTGGCTGCTGCATTAGCCATTAAAACCATTTCATTGCTTAAGGATGCTTACCATGATGTGAACATAACTGATATCCACATCTGGCTTGACAGTCAGATTTGTCTTGCCTGGATACGGAATGATAGCATTAATAGTAAGAATATCTTTGTAAGAAATAGGCTAAAAGAAATAGCTGAAGCTAATGAAAGCCTACAAGTAAACTTTCACTATGTTCCAACTAAACAAAATCCAGCAGACTTTCTGACCAGAGGTTTATCCTACAAGTTGTTGAAGTCAAACAAAACTTGGTTTATGGGACCTAAGTGGCTCTGTAATACAGACCAATGGCCTGTGGAACAAGTTAACTTGACATTAA
This sequence comes from Bathynomus jamesi, assembly GCA_023014485.1. NCBI lineage: Eukaryota > Metazoa > Arthropoda > Malacostraca > Isopoda > Cirolanidae > Bathynomus > Bathynomus jamesi. Next base: position 23,360 of record JAJOZX010018294.1, read on the forward strand.
ATTTAATCTTTTCAAATGAAAAGGTTGAACCAATCACTAATTATGAACGTTATTCTGACTTCAGTAAACTTGTCAGGGTCACAGCCTACTGTTTGAGGTTTGCTCACAACTGTTTAACTACAATTAACAAACAGCTAAATAAAAACAATCATAATTATACAGAAGTTGCAACCAAATACTGGATAGGCCATGCACAACAAAAAGAGTACAATAAAGAGTTAGAATTCTTGACTAATGGGAAACAAACAAAAGAACCTGTACCATCAGTAGTTGTGGATCTAAACTTGTTCAGAGATGAGGAAGGCCTTCTAAGGTGTAAAGGGAGATTAGACAAATCAAAACTGTCATACAAAAGCAAACATCCAATCCTTTTACCTAGATTTAGCTATTTGACAACATTAATCATCAGAAAAACACACAATGATGTATATCATATGGGGTACCACAGACACTAACTACATTAAGAAAAACTTATTGGATACCCAAGGGAAGGATCACTGTTAAAACAGTCCTGAGTGAGTGTGTCACATGTAGGCGTATTCATGCTAGGCCCTATAGGAAACCAAATCCTCCTGCTTTGCCAGAGGAGAGAGTTACTCTCAACAGACCCTTTGAGACTGTAGGCATTGACTATACAGGAGCATTGACTGTAGGGGTGGTTGACACTGAACAAAAAATGTACATTGTACTGTTTACATGTGCTGCCTCACGAGCTGTTTATCTGGATGTTGTGGAGGACCTTACAGCAGAATCTTTTGTTGCTGTCTTTAAGAGATTCTGTGCACGACATTCAGTACCCAAGACAGTTTGGACTGACAATGCTACATATTTCAAGGCTGGTGAACAAGTCATCCACGACTTGTTAAGCGATGAACTCACACAATTATATATACAAAATTCAAACATAAAGTGGAAGTATATTCCGTTGCCTCTCCTTGGTATGGTTCTATCTGGGAGAGGAATATACAAACAGTAAAGAATTGCTTGAAGAAAGCAATTGGTAAAAAACAGATACACTTATTTGAGTTGCTCACTCTCCTGGCTGAGATTGAGAACATCATCAACAATAGACCACTCACTTATGTGAGTGACAACATTAATGACCCGGAACCATTAACTCCAAATCATTTGATTCGGGGAGAACAAGTTAGTCTCCTGCCGGACTACAATATAGACTCTTCAGAAGACCCAAACTGGACTCAACGACATGATGAGCTCCAGACTAAGTTACAACATTTAACTAGAGTTAAAGCTCATTTCATTAAACAGTGGAAAACTGAGTACTTGATGGGTCTAAGGGAGAGACATAAACAAATGACTAAGAAGGATTGGTCTGACACAATTAAGGTAGGGGACCTTGTTCTCATACATGACAGTACTCCAAGACAATACTGGCCTCTGGCTAGAGTTTCAGAACTCAGACCAGGGGCAGACGGGGTAACAAGAGTGGTCAAATTAAGGACTTCAACGGGTGACACAACAAGAGACATTTCTCTTTTGTACCCTTTAGAGTCTGGACCCAAAACAATGGACTTTGGAGAACCTTCTCCACTGACAGTAACAACTGGAGACACTGAACTTCCAGTAACTATTCCTTTGACAGTAGGAGTGGTAACGCATCCTACTACAACATTGACAGACACAAGACCTCAGCGACAAACAGCATTAAAGGCGCGACTATTTTTACAACAAAAAATAGATGCTGGGGAATTGTAATTTTATCTTCTAACTTTCACTTTTTCTTTTCTTATGGTAAAGACCATAGATAGTTTCATCCTATGGATGTATATTTTCTCTTCTAATTAAATGCTACACCTTCTCCATGAGAAGGTGAGGATAGGCACTGTTAATCAGATTAACAGGCATTTACAGTCAAATAGTTAGCTAGTCTACACTCAGACATAAAAATTGGTGACAATGACACCAAAATTTTTATCTCCCGGGGCCCCCAGTATATGGAAAACTGATGAGTGGGTAGTTGGGAGGTAACGAAAATGGTTCACTGAGTAGGTAGGTAGTTAATCTAACAATTATTAAATTCCTTTTATGTCAATAACTGGGTGGATGAAACCAATTGGTTGCTCACCAGAGTTATTCTCCACACTAGTATTTATATACTGTGTGACAAGAGCGTGCTCGGTAATAGATATACATTACCGATCAACCAACCGAGGAAAAAACCAAGACACGCTGGTGGAAAAAGCCCCGCTAGAAGAGAACAAAGGGGAACGAGGGAAGGGGAAGAACAGAGAAGAAATAAGATCCCCACCAGCAAGTACTCTTAAATACAAACAGAGGAAAAGGACTCTCTAATAACTAGCAGTAAGTGACTAATTGTGTTTTTAGCCCAGTTAGATCTTCTAACTTCTAACTTAGAAGACTCATTAAATTAAGCTGGGTCAGACAACTTAGGCCTACATTGTGGCCTAAGACCCAGCATCAACTCATAGCTTAACAAAGGTGAAGGTAGATTGCCCTAACCTAGTTTGGTGAGGAATCCTACTGTGGACCTCAATTTATCTGCCCGCTCTGGACCATTTCCGGAATCTCTAGGCTGACCCCTACAGGCTAGACTTAATCTACTCTATAGTTAGACTGGAGATATAAGGGGTGGGTTAATTGTGGACCAATTCATACAGAGCATTTTTCACATTGGTGGTCCGTGTGTGGGGAATTTACAAACCTTAACCTTACTTAACAAAAATTGCAGAATTAGGCTAAATGGTCTAGCCTAAGCCTAAGCCTAAGCCTAACCTATCAAGCCTAATTAGGTCTACAACCTAGGGCCTAACTAGGAAACATTTACATTTAAGGAGTCTCATTCTCTTATAAGCTTAGACCTGAGTGACACATAAGTACTTGGGGGGATTAAACCAAATTTAAACTTGACTGTTTTGTCTGTGCTCTCTCTTCTCTGGTAATTTCTTCTTGTCCTCTATTTCATTACGATCCCCAGTTAAACAATTTTGACTTAAACATGGACAGTGCGGAATTGAAAAAGTTAAAAAAGAAAAGGGGGGCAAAGTTGGGAGCTGTTACAAAGGCTGTGAACACTTTTAACAATATTACACAACCAGGTAAGGAAGATTTAGAGTGTGTAATTCTTAAATTGGAAACTAAAAAGAAGGAAATAATAGCCATTGATGAGAGTATTTCAGAGTTAGTTGAATCCGAAATGGCTGAAGAACAATTGATAGACCTTTACGCTGATAATGATGATCAGGTAATCTCAATTGAACAGCAAATAAGGAGACTACGGTCTCGTTTGACTGACTTAACACCAAATAAACCTAATTCTGATTTTAATCAAAGTAGAGCTAACCTTCAACAAAATTTAAGTGGCATGCTAAATCCTGAGTCACAAGAATTGAGGGCTCAGTTACCCATTTTGCTAGTACCAACATTTGAAGGGGACACGGTACAATTCCCATCTTTCATTGACAAATTTGAGAGTTTAATAGGTAATAAACCTTATATTTCAACTGTTGATAAGTTTAGCTACTTAACTAGTTTCCTTAAAGGCCCAGCCTATAACCTGATAGCCTATTTACCAGCCGTAGGGAATTCATATGAAGTAGCTATTGATCTCTTAAAACGTAATTACATTAATAAAGATGAGATTGTATATGAATTATCTCAACAAATTTTTGATTTTGCACCCATAAAAGATAACCATAGTGATATGGAAAATTTTTATACAAAATTAGAAGCTATTATAGGACAACTGGTTAGCAATGAGATAGATATTAAAGCTTCATCTTGGATTATACAAGGCATAGTTCTTAGGTGCCTTCCTTTGAGGGTTAAAGATATTTTAGTTCTAAAGACGGGAGAAAATTATCCTAATCTTGAAGATATCAGAAAACACTTTCCCAATATCCTAACTAATTACAAATTGAGAAATATTCCAACACAAAATAAGACCCAGACTATGGATAAACCAAAGACTGTTCCCAGAGACCAACTAGCTACAGCCAAACAGACAAAACTTGATACTGTAGAATCAAATGTGACCAACTGTAATACACGAACACCTACATTACAGAACTTTAATGTAACTGCTGCCTCAACTTACACACTACATTGCAAATTTTGTGCAAGTAATGAACACAGTAGTACTGGGTGTGACAAATATTCAGACTTTAACCAAAGAGCTAAAAGATGTGAACAGTTGAACCTATGTAAAAAGTGTACTGGCCAGGGACATTATAAGAAAGACTGTAAATCTAGGTTAAGATTCAAGTGTAAGTTTTGTAAAAGTTTACGACATGTCTCATCAATGTGTGATTCACCAAAGTGTCCAAACAATAGTACTCAAACTCAAAAGATACCTCCACCAAACAAAGGTAATCAAGAAAATGCCACTTTCATGGGACATTCTGTTTGTTCAAACAACGTAACAAGAAACACTGAGATTCTTTTACCAACTATTACTTTGGACTTAGTGAATAGTGAGGGTAGCACCACTCCAGTGAGATGTCTTATAGACTGTTGTTCTCAACAAACATTTGTTTCGCAAAATGTAGTTAATAAATTGGGTTTGACACCAAACCCGAATGAACAAAACCTCAATATTGCATCCTTTGTTAAGGATAACTCGGACAAAAATAGCTATAAGACAATTGACCTGGAACTACATTTAGAAAATAAATTAGAGAAAATTGAAGCAGTTATCATTTCTAAAGTAGGACAAAACAAACTGGTTATACCCAAACTAGAACAAACCATAAATCATTTGGGAAAACACTACAAAATAGCTGATAGACATATCACTAACAACACAGTAGCTAACATTGAAATGTTAATGGGGCAGATTATATTAATCTTATTCATAAGGGCATAGTGAAGATAGGTAATGGTATAGCTATTCAGACTCCATCAGGGATAGCCCCTTTGGGTGACCTATCCAAATACAACCTAGACCTAAACCAAAATAGTTCATGACTAACAAATACTATGTGCCTCAACTCAGTCGTACATAACACCTGTAAGAATAGCAACACTTTGAATAATATTATCTCAACTGAGAACATTAATTCATCACTATCAAATGAAACTCTGGATGAGGCAATTCAAACTTTATGGTTGCTAGAATCTGTGGGTATACATGACACAAATCAAACTTCAGAAGATCAGTTAATGGTAGAAAGATTTGAAGACACCATTCGTGCAAAGACAATAGTTATTTTATTGAGTTACCTTGGAAAATAAATTGTCCAACTTTAAGAGATAATCTCAAAGTAGCTAAAGGACATTTATATAAAGTAATGAAAAAACTTAAACAAGATAATAATATTAAAAAGTACAGTGATGTCTTCAAAGAACAGCTACAGAAAGGCTTCATTGAAGAAGTAACAAATAACCCTTTTAAAAAAGATGGTTGTCATTTTTAACCCACAGGGGGGTTTATCGACAAGATGCCCCAACAACAAAACTCAGAGTAGTATATAACTGTAGCCTCAAGACTGATAAACACAGTTTGAATGATTGCCTGATTGAGGGTCCTAATCTCATTTCTGACCTTGTGAAGATCTTACTGAGGTTCAGGTTAGATAAATATGCCGTACAAAGTGACATTTCAAAGGCATTTTTGAGAATAAATCTTAAAAATGAATATGATAAGAACCAACTTAGGTTCTTATGGTTCAAGGATCCATTTGAATTGAATAAAGGGTTCATAACCTATAGATTTAATGTTGTTTTGTTTGGAGCCAATTGCTCACCTAGCCTATTAGCATTGACAATTGGACATCATTTGAACCAGTTTAATAACTCTTTAACATTGAACTTCCTTAAGGAACATTTTTACGTAGACAATCTAATAGGCTCAACAACAAAATCTGAATTATTGAAGTCTATGAACACTCTCAAAACATTATGCAACAAGGTAACTTTGAACTTAGAGAGTGGATTTCAAATGATGAGGATTTAAACAAAAGATTTTAAAGGATATAATGGTCTACTGAGCCATCAGACAGAGTTAAAACTTTAGGTATGAACTGGTATTTGGATGCAACTTCTAACAGTCATGATTCAATCTGTACTAAAGGTTTTAAACTTGATGAGGAAGCAAACACTAAAAGACAAATATTATCAGAGGCTTCTAAAATTTTTGACCCCATGGGTCTATCCCTGCCTTCAACAATAAAGCAAAGATTCTCCTCCAAGAAATTTGGAGGACAAATGTTGGGTGGGATCCAATAACAAATGAAAATCAAAATATTGGAAGAAGTTAGCTGCTGATTTAACAAAAGTGCAGAACATTAAAATTCAAAGGTGCTGTGGGTTTAGGGATAAGCCCCAGAGACTTCATGTGTTTGCTGATGCAAGCACACAAGCTTATGGGTGCTGTGCGTATCTTGTAAGCCCCACAGAAAGTCATCTAATTTATGCAAAAGGGAAAGTTGCACCTCTCAAACCTACCCGAACCATACCTCAATTGGAACTATTGGCTGCTGCATTAGCCATTAAAACCATTTCATTGCTTAAGGATGCTTACCATGATGTGAACATAACTGATATCCACATCTGGCTTGACAGTCAGATTCGTCTTGCCTGGATACGGAATGATAGCATTAATAGTAAGAATATCTTTGTAAGAAATAGGCTAAAAGAAATAGCTGAAGCTAATGAAAGCCTACAAGTAAACTTTCACTATGTTCCAACTAAACAAATCCAGCAGACTTTCTGACCAGAGGTTATCCTACAAGTTGTTGAAGTCAAACAAAACTTGGTTTATGGGACCTAAGTGGCTCTGTAATACAGACCAATGGCCTGTGGAACAAGTTAACTTGACATTAAATTTAATCTTTTCAAATGAAAAGGTTGAACCAATCATAATTATGAACGTTATTCTGACTTCAGTAAACTTGTCAGGGTCACAGCCTACTGTTTGAGGTTTGCTCACAACTGTTTAACTACAATTAACAAACAGCTAAATAAAAACAATCATAATTATACAGAAGTTGCAACCAAATACTGGATAGGCCATGCACAACAAAAAGAGTACAATAAAGAGTTAGAATTCTTGACTAATGGGAAACAAACAAAAGAACCTGTACCATCAGTAGTTGTGGATCTAAACTTGTTCAGAGATGAGGAAGGCCTTCTAAGGTGTAAAGGAGCTTAGACAAATCAAAACTGTCATACAAAAGCAAACATCCAATCCTTTTACCTAGATTTAGCTATTTGACAACATTAATCATCAGAAAAACACACAATGATGTATATCATATGGGGTACCACAGACACTAACTACATTAAGAAAAACTTATTGGATACCCAAGGGAAGGATCACTGTTAAAACAGTCCTGAGTGAGTGTGTCACATGTAGCGTATTAATGCTAGGCCCTATAGGAAACCAAATCCTCCTGCTTTGCCAGAGGAGAGAGTTACTCTCAACAGACCCTTTGAGACTGTAGGCATTGACTATACAGGAGCATTGACTGTAGGGGTGGTTGACACTGAACAAAAAATGTACATTGTACTGTTTACATGTGCTGCCTCACGAGCTGTTTATCTGGATGTTGTGGAGGACCTTACAGCAGAATCTTTTGTTGCTGTCTTTAAGAGATTCTGTGCACGACATTCAGTACCCAAGACAGTTTGGACTGACAATGCTACATATTTCAAGGCTGGTGAACAAGTCATCCACGACTTGTTAAGCGATGAACTCACACAATTATATATAAAAAATTCAAACATAAAGTGGAAGTATATTCCAGTTGCCTCTCCTTGGTATGGTTCTATCTGGGAGAGAAATATACAAACAGTAAATAATTGCTTGAAGAAAGCAATTGGTAAAAAACAGATACACTTATTTGAGTTGCTCACTCTCCTGGCTGAGATTGAGAACATCATTAACAATAGACCACTCACTTATGTGAGTGACAACATTAATGACCCGGAACCATTAACTCCAAATCATTTGATTCGGGGAGAACAAGTTAGTCTCCTGCCGGACTACAATATAGACTCTTCAGAAGACCCAAACTGGACTCAACGACATGATGAGCTCCAGACTAAGTTACAACATTTAACTAGAGTTAAAGCTCATTTCATTAAACAGTGGAAAACTGAGTACTTGATGGGTCTAAGGAGAGACATAAACAAATGACTAAGAAGGATTGGTCTGACACAATTAAGGTAGGGGACCTTGTTCTCATACATGACAGTACTCCAAGACAATACTGGCCTCTGGCTAGAGTTTCAGAACTCAGACCAGGGGCAGTCGGGGTAACAAGAGTGGTCAAATTAAGGACTTCAACGGGTGACACAACAAGAGCAATGACTCTTTTGTACCCTTTAGAGTCTGGACCCAAAACAATGGACTTTGGAGAACCTTCTCCACTGACAGTAACAACTGGAGACACTGAACTTCCAGTAACTATTCCTTTGACAGTAGGAGTGGTAACGCATCCTACTACAACATTGACAGACACAAGACCTCAGCGACAAACAGCATTAAAGGCGCGACTATTTTTACAACAAAAAATAGATGCTGGTGAATTGTAATTTTATCTTCTAACTTTCACTTTTTCTTTTCTTATGGTAAAGACCATAGATAGTTTCATCCTATGGATGTATATTTTCTCTTCTAATTAAATGCTACACCTTCTCCATGAGAAGGTGAGGATAGGCACTGTTAATCAGATTAACAGGCATTTACAGTCAAATAGTTAGCTAGTCTACACTCAGACATAAAAATTGGTGACAATGACACCAAAATTTTTATCTCCCGGGGCCCCCAGTATATGGAAAACTGATGAGTGGGTAGTTGGGAGGTAACGAAAATGGTTCACTGAGTAGGTAGGTAGTTAATCTAACAATTATTAAATTCCTTTTATGTCAATAACTGGGTGGATGAAACCAATTGGTTGCTCACCAGAGTTATTCTCCACACTAGTATTTATATACTGTGTGACAAGAGCGTGCTCGGTAATAGATATACATTACCGATCAACCAACCGAGGGAAAAACCAAGACAACGCTGGTGGAAAAAGCCCCGCTAGAAGGAGAACAAAAGGGAACGAGGGAAGGGAGAAGAACAGAGAAGAAAATAAGATCCCCACCAGCAAGTACGCTCTTAATATACAAACAAGACGGGAAAAGGGACTCTCTAATTACTAGCAGTAAGTGACTAATTGTGTTTTTAGCCCAGTTAGATCTTCTAACTTCTAACTTAGAAGACTCATTAAATTAAGCTGGGTCAGACAACTTAGGCCTACATTGTGGCCTAAGACCCAGCATCAACTCATAGCTTAACAAAGGTGAAGGTAGATTGCCCTAACCTAGTTTGGTGAGGAATCCTACTGTGGACCTCAATTTATCTGCCCGCTCTGGACCATTTCCGGAATCTCTAGGCTGACCCCTACAGGGCTAGACTTAATCTACTCTATAGTTAGACTGGAGATATAAGGGGTGGGTTAATTGTGGACCAATTCATACAGAGCATTTTTCACAAGTAAAATTGATCGAAACTTTTAGCAATGATTTGTTGTAACATGTTCATAACATGTTGTGGAATGCAATGTTTATGAAACTCAATTTTTCTCACAGTCTTATTTATATATTACCAAATTCAGCTCATTTCATTACCATAATACCAAATAAATTTTTAAAATACCAAATTGCTTTTTCATTACCAAATTTACCCAGATTTGTTAATGAATAATACCAGATGGCAACCCTGTTGCAGCAGCAGCGAGACGTCCTGTATTTTACGGGACTCCCGCATTTGATCCAAAAATCCCGCGTCAAAATCCCGCGTTCAAAGTGTCCCGTAAAAAATATTTTTTAAGCAAATTTTTTAGGGATGAATTGATTTAGAATTTCAATATTATGTATAATAATTTAAATTTATTCACGATGTTTAATTGTTAAATATTAATGTAATAAAATTTTTCTAATTTTCTTTGTTGTAACCGTTGAAGAAATCTAGTTTCAATTTGAAAACAAATTTGGTCTTTAAAAAAACCTCAGAAATTTTTTTGTCCCGCATGGGCATTTGAAAAATCTGGCAACCCTACATCACGTGTTACATCATGTGTTACGTCACGTGTTTAGACTACGTTACAGCGTAGTCTAAACATAGATTTTTCTGTCTTCCCCTTCTCGTTGCGTAGACAGCCAACCAACCAACCATAAAATAGTTCCAAATTTCTTTTCGTTTTAGTGCACCCTTTTGGTGCCAACCATGGACTGTTTTAAGCCATGCAGGTTGAGAAATGGGAAAGGCGTTATAGTGACGAGCACGCTGTGTGTTGTGTACTGGGCTCACCCAGTTCTCCTTTTAAATGAGATTTGTTGGTTGGTAGCATTATCCCCCGTCTGAGTGACCTCAGTTGGACAAAGGCCGTAAAACAGATCAACCAACTAACCATTGGAATTTTTGCAGAGAAGGTGTGTATTCCAATTTCTTGAACCTAATTTTAAAAGTAATCAGTCATATATTTCATATATTTCGGTGGTGTAGTAGCTAGTATTGCTAACTACGAATCCACCGGCCCCGTGTCCGAAACCCGTTGACGGCAGGCGGCGGGCAGCAAAACCCAGCTGTCTATCTTTCCATACAAAATAAATTGGTTGGTAAATAAATGGGTACCCTGGGTAGCTTAGTAGTTAAGACGCTGGGCTGCTGATCGGGAGGTCGTGAGATCGAGTCCCGGCGAGGACTTTGTAATTTCTGACCGCTCGTGGTGGAACGTGGTTCGGATTCCACTTTAAACTATAGGTCTAAGGTGGAGTGACAAACTTGACTTTCATCAAAATGAACAATTCGGGAGCAAGCAAAACCAAGGTGTGTGTGTGTGTGTGTGTGTACAATATAAGGGTGTCCCAGAAATCTTGGAGGGGTTTTATTTGGCTATAACTTTTTTGTTTGGGATCAAATAAAAAAAGGTTTATAACACTTGAAAATATATTTATTGCGATTTTAATTACAAATTTAATATCCGGTCAAAATCTTCATTTTCATTGCGTAAATCTAAAATCGCATTAGCGTACGTTATCCGACTCTGATGATCTTGTGGTTTAATTTCTTGAGCAATTTGAATTTTGTACGGGTAAAGATTGATATATTTTCTTAAAATTCGATGTAAGGAACTTCTTGAAGTGTTTAATTCCTGGCTGCGTCGTCGGACTGATGTGGATTTTCCTCAACGCTTTCACGAACCATCTCAACCCGAGTTGGACTTCGACTTGTCCGAGGACGCCCAGTCCGTGGTTCGTCTCCCTGACCCTTTCCCATACGAAATTTAGCGACGTACCGTCGAATAGCTCGATCAAAAGGAGCAGAACGCGCGTTAAATTTTAATCGAAAAGCTCTTTGAGCGGCAACGATGGAAGAGTTGTTTGTCAAATAAAGTTCCACAATAGCTACTCTTTGTGGCACTGTCCAGGATTCCATTTTCATTAATCGCAGCAAGGGTACATTATTTGAAAAAGGAAAATAAATAAATTAATCAAAAAATGAAAAAAAGTTATAGCCAAATAAAACCCCTCCAAGACTTCTGGGACACCCTGTATACCTCCATACATAACGTTCGTAATTGAGAAGTTAAATAGCCGAAATTAAGAGGGGGGCGGGGTGTATTCTGGTGTGTTTTTTACCACTTACCTTCCAGTAAAGATTTTTTCTTCTCCAAGACATTGTGATTACTTCCCACTCAATGTCATTCCCATTCCTAATCCCATTCGTGAGAATGCGCAAAGTGAGAAATCCACTTTTGAGAAAAGAGTTTCTTGATTTGAGAAACAATGTCACTCCCATTCGTATTCGCGGTAAAGCAGCCAAATGAAAATGGCTAACTAATAATTACTAACCTAACCTAAGCTAACCTAACCTAGCGTGGACCAAAGTGAAAAAGTTGTGGATGAGAATGTCAAGAAATGGGATTAGTTCGATTTGAGAATTGCCTTATTTCACATTCACACTCGCCGATTTCTCCCTTTTGAGCTTAGAAAGGAATGGGAATGACTGGGTCGGACGATACCCAATAACCTCTACAAATGATATTGGGTGGATGATACCCAATAATCGCTACAAACGCCGTACAGAAACAAATTAAAACTAAAAGATTACAGGAATATGAGTGACAAAGGTAAAATAAATTAATTTCTCGCCTTTGGTTCAGTAAAAGTCCCTATTTTGGTCGTATCATCTCTTTAACTCGCTTCCTTCGTCAGCGGGGGTACGTCGTAACACCGGTCCCCGTTCATCAGCCAAATTAAGCGACATTGGGTCTGGGTCGTAGTTGGATGGGAGACTGTCCTCCGTGTCCACATCAGTGGTGGGCAAGTAACGAAGCATTTGTAATCGATTACAGTAACTAAGTATTTTTTCCAGTAATCTACTTGTAACTAATTACTTTTCTGAAGGATTACGTTTTACGCGTAATCGATTAAAAATTTATCAATAGTAACTACTTTTTACTTCATTACTTTTGTTAAAAAGGTATACGATTACGTTTTTATATTTTTCTTTTATTTTTATTCTCCAATCCCATATTATTGATAATAATGGAGCAATGTTGCCATATGTATTCTAATTTTAGCACAGAATTGCGTAATAGAATGTATAAACTTCAGTCATATCCGCAATTTAGCATTATAGTGAGCCACGAATGCATTAACTAATAGTTAAAATTGTAATCATATTACTAGAATATCAGTGCTACAAATTTGTGCTATGTAAATAAAAAAAAACATTAAAAGTATAAAGTAAAAATTACTTTTCTGGATTAATTATATATTGCTTTTCAGTTACTTTTCAGGCATCAGTAATTTTTACTTTTAAACGATTACTTATTTAAGTTACTAATTCTAATTCGCACAAAATTAAAATATGCAAATTATTTTCGCTAAGGGGTCCTCAAAAGTAATCCATATTGTTCTATGGGTCCACGAGTGAGAAAAAGGTTGCGGACTATGCCTTAGAATGCTTAGATGGTGCGAAGAAGGTTAAACAACCCAGTTATTACAGTATCAGAGTGGCTTCATTTTTCTGTCACGTGTTCAGTCATCGGTTCCTCGAAATTTCTGGTATAATATTAGAGAGAGAGAGAGAGAGAGAGAGAGAGAGAGAGAGAGAGAGAATACCACTGATACTTCGGGTTCAGACAAAGCGTGCCTTGCATAACATTATCCTGTTTATACCTGAATACTGAAATAACTGTATCCTGAAATAACTGTATCCTGAGTGCCTCGCCTCGCTTATAGCACATTTCTCTCTCTCTCTCTCTCTCTCATACATATACTATATATATATATATATATATATATATATATATATATATATATATATATATTGAATTGAATTGAATTGAATAACCTTTATTAATAATAAAATAAATACATTCGTTTCAATTTACAATGACATGAATAATTGTGAAGCTCGACTATTTATTTTATTTAATTTGACCCTTAAGCTTTAGGCTTTACTGGGCTCTTATTAAAAATAAACAGCGAGTTGTTATTAATTAATAATAATAAATAAATAAGTAAGTAAATAAGTATTATTAGTAGTTAAAACCTGTATTAATCTTAAATTATCACTACTGACACGACAAATACAAGGTCACCATTGAAGGCACTATATCAATACCATACAAAGAAACCAATATTATACATGAGAGATAAGAACTGAACAATCCCAAGAAATGTGTTTTTAATACTAGATTACGTACGAGAAATTAATAATTAGTAAACAATAGTAATGGACATTGATCCTAGATTTTTGTTAGTATGCCATTATTAATCGAGATTTCAACGTGCTTTTAAACAAATTTACATTCACAATATTTTTTATATCGGCATGTAAGTCATTCCATAGTTTCAATCCAATGAAAATGGGTAGTTTTTGAAATGAAGACAATCTAAATTGAGGTATAACAAGCTTTGATCTATTTCTGGTCTGATACGAGTGGATTTCTTGATGAGTTACAAAATATCTATTTATCCATTGCAAATTAATGATTTTGTTCTTACACTCGTAAATAAAAATAAAATGTGCCAGTTTGATTACATCATTGAGCTTTAGTAGGTTTAGCTCTTTAAATAATGCACTAGAGTGATCAAGGAAATCAACATCAGATAATAACCTTATTGTTCGTTTCTCGATGACAAATATACTATTTAATGCGTTGTTAGCGGAGTTTTCCCAAACAAGGGTGCAGTACGTTATATAAGGAGGAGCAAGAGTATAATAAAGGGTGTCCGGACAATTCGTCCCCGGACAATTCGTCCCCGGACAATTCGTCGCCGGACAATTCGTCCCTAGGACAATTCGTCCCCAGACAGTTCGTCCCCAGACAGTTCGCCGCGTACAAATAAAATTTATTATCTAAGTTAGGTTTTAGAAAACGTAAAAAACTTCTAATATTTACTATTACATACAGTTACATACAATACATTTTAATAGTAACAAACATTAAAAAACAGATAAAGTGAAAGCATAAAAGGCATTTAAAATTTGAGATTATGGGCAACCCCTTTTAAGAACTGAAGCTTATTTATCGAGTCATACTTTTCTATTAATTTTAGTATACGACTATCTAGATCTCTGTATTTTTTCTTCTTAAAAACGACTTCCCCCTGAAGAAATTTCTGCATTTTGCTTCTCGCCAAACCTTCTTCGCTTCGTAGCACGTCTATAAGAGTCCATATATTGGGGTGGATTGCGCTCACCGCACGATTCAGGGCACTGTGAAAAGCTTCTAAGCCGTTTATGGTACGGGGTTAGGTTAGGTTAGGTTAGGTTAGGTTAGGTTTTTACTTGTTTTAAAGCCTAACTTAAATAATAATTTTTAATTTATGAAGGTTTTATGAAGAAAAAGTTGCCGAGTGTCTCTTACTTTTATTTTGAAGGCGACGAGTACTTAAGGTCATATTACAATTTAAAACTTAAAAATTAATTTTGTAGGCGACGTACTGTCCGGGGACGAATTGTCCTAGGGACTAATTGTCCGGCGACGAATTGTCCGGGGACGAATTGTCCGGCGACGAATTGTCCGGGGACGAATTGCCCTCGCACCATAATAAAGAGTCAATAAAACTTGTTTAGGAACTACATTTCTAAGTTTAAACATTATAGTAACGCTTCTTGAAATCTTTTTCGCGATATAATTTACATAATCACTATATATATATATATATATATATATATATATATATATATATATATATATATATATATATATATATATATATATATATATATATATATACAAGAATGCACCATTTGACTCTTTGGGTATTTCTAAGTAGAAAGTATTATATCGATATGGGTCTGATTCCCAACCGTTACCGAGATACAGGCCTCTACATTTGGGTAATTAAAACATAATAAAAAGGCGATCTTCGATACTATTTAATGACACTTGTGGTTTACAAAAAGTACAAACATACAATACACTATTGCACTTATTGCAGAATGGTTTCAAAGTGACCCTCTCCTTCTTCAATGCACGCGGCGAGCCTCCGATCCATCGAGTCTTGCCAAGGAAAACGCGGAAGTTCATTTCTGAGGTTTATGATCGGCTGTTTATTATGTTTTAGTTACCCAAATGTAGAGGCCTGTATCTCGGTAACGGTTGGGAATCAGGCACATGTCGATGTAACACTTTCTACTTAGAAATACCCAAAGAGTCAAATGGTGCATTCTTGACATTTCCTCCTGGGACACCCTGTATATAGTGATTATGTAGCGGATCGACAAGAAATAGACCAGCAAATAGACAGAAATCTTTTGCTTCCACGCTATCATCAAAGAACTTGGAAAACACACGTGGGCAAGAGTCAAACAATGGAGAGTCTGTTTCTTCCCAAAAGGCGCGAATGTAAGCCTTATCAACTAAAGGACGCGCGGACAAAGCGTCTTAAGATTTGGTGCGAAGTCCTACGTCACAGGAACTACGTATAAAAGCGAGCACCCACTCTCACTCCTCCTCACTTCGTTAGCGCTTCCATTTCGTTAGACTACTCTGTACGATACCATCTCTTCAACCGCCTACCGGCTTCGGCCGGGAGGCGCGGCCGCTACTTTCTTCAAGGCCTACAATTTATCATCAAGTAAGATCTACAGACCACCTGCAGAAGCAATCCTTCGAGGCCCAACCGGAATCGCTTCGGGCCTGCGGTTTGCCGGGTCGGCCTTCAAGTTTCTCCACAGGCCTATGCCTGCAAGATCATAAGGCCAGCCTGCACCTCGAGAAGTAACATCACCTCAGGCCTCCACGAAGCCTACATCCATCATCTCAAGAGGCTTAACGGACAACGACAACTCGAATCTGCGTAAAATGGTTCGTCTTCAACCCGCCTTCAACAAGGTTACATCGTCCTAAGATAAGTACCTCCTATCCTAAGTACTCTTGTGAAGCCTACATTAGCCTACCGCCGAACGGTAGGCTATACTCCCAAAGTGTGTAATCAAGCCTTCCAACTGACTCTCGTGAAAGAACGCAGTAGGCCTGTCATCCAATTCAAATGTCATTTCAATACCGCAATTCCGCGTATCATCCGTCATTATGTTCAATTCATATATTTGTGTGTTAAATGATTACGTCAAGAGAATATTTAGTTAACATCACATAATGTTCTTATAGATAAATGATATTTGTGCAAGCATTTCAATCCATTATTATTAGGCCGCATCAATTATTCCTTGTGCGTCCATGCAATCATTTAGCCTACTTAATCAGTGTCATGTTTTCCATTCAATGTACCAAACGCACGTGCATTCTTTATATCATTTACTAGGCCCATTCAATGTTCCATGTCGCATGCTATTTACATACCATCAACGAGTACATTATCTATTACGTGTCAATTAAGCTATTAACATTTCATCTTATTAGCTAAGTCTATGTCGTAAGCATAACGTAAAACTACCAATTAATTACTGTCAATTCTTTGTTATATCACAGTGAATAAATAACGGCTTTATTTTCATAATAAATTACAAAACCCCTAAGGTGTCTTTTATAACCTTAATATTAATTTGCTTGGGTGTAAACCAAGCTGGTGACCTCGCTGCCATTTCGGTCACTTCCAATAGTATGGTGGATCTAATCAAATAACCACTTATTCCAATCGGTGATACTGTATGACATCATAAATTATTAACCCAGCCTTTCATTAATAAGCAATCAGTCAATGATTTAATTGTATGCAATGATTAATTGATGCAATATCACCTTAAACGGCTAAAACTAGGTCCACTATATATATATATATATATATATATATATATATATATATATGGATGGATGGATACGCCTCTGTGGTGTAGTGGTTAGCGTCGCTGACTACGAATCTATTGGCTCCGGGATCGAGACCCGGTGACGGCAGGCGGCGCAGCAAAACCCAGCTGTTCACCCATCCGCATAAAAAAAATTTAGTTGTTGGATAAATGGGTACCATGGATAGCCTAGTGGTTAAGACGCTGGGCTTTTGCTGGTGGGGTGTGATTCGGATTCCACGTTAAACTGTAGGTCTAAGGTGGAGTAACAAGCTTGACTTTTGTCAGAATGAACAATTCGGACAGAAGCAAGAACAAGGTTAACTAAGGTATGATGGAAACCTACATAGTCCGGTAGCACAGACCCTGATTTTACTGGAACCCTGCATTGTTTGTTATAAAGCAAATCTTGACGTATTTTGAAAGTTTATACTGCCCCATTCAAGAATCCATCGGGTGTACACCTGACCCCCGCTTGGCTTTTTCAATATGGCCGCCATTTTCCATATTGGTGCCATTTCTAGGGGTTTTTAGGATGATGAGTCGATCTGGAGGGGTTGCAGATACTTTGGGAGTCGTTTTGGCCCACATTCGTCAATACTCAAGGTCATTGGAGGTCAAACGCCCCCGGAAATAAGGAATATCCCATATCCCGGGCAGTCGTGGAGATATTTTGGTGATCTTACTGTCGTTTTTATGGTTTTGGGCGAGACTGAGTAGTTCTATAGGGTTTAAAATGAAATCAGGGATTATTTTCCCCATGGTAAGGTGAATTCCAATATGTCTAATTATTCCTCTTATTTTTTTCAGGTTGTTGAGATTATTGCTGATGGTGCTGCCCACCTGGTGGTTTCATGACGTCTTGGTTGTGCTGATTCCAAAATTGATTTTTGACTGCTGAATATGGAGAATATACCAGGTGAGCATTGTTTAGTTTTCATTTGCTGAGGATAAATTATTTCAATGTGATTTGTACTCTGAAGAATGGGTAAACAAAATTCTTATTCGTCTGCAGCTTTTGTAGAACCTGAAAATGTTTCTTCAAGGATTTCCTGCGTAGCTGTCCTGGAGGTCAGAAAGGTCTTTCAAATTGTGGGAGGATTCAGAAAATCATAGAGAGTAGCGACATCAGAGGGCAGCCAGATGTTCGTTCGAGACTAGAGCTTCTCTTGAAGATGGAGCAAAACTCCTTTGTTGTCATAAGAACTGTGTTCTCACTTATGTGTCCAAGCTGAATTTATCAGCATTCATGAAAAAGAGAGAATGTGATACTCCTACAGTGGAGCCAAAAAGACTACGTAGTGCTGTTCTCAGTGAAGGCCCAGAAAATGACCCTAAAAAAACACTGACTTTCAAACAAAAGAGACAGTGAGTGTATATTACCGGAGAAATATGACATCAAAGTTCCGGTGCAATACCGTATTCCAGCATCTAGGTTTATGACCGATAAGCTTGGTGATAAAAAACAAATTACAAAGATGTGTTGATAGAAAAGTGTAAACTGAAAAATGAGCAGGGACAAGTTGTACTCAGTAGGTTGTTGGGCATGAAAGGAGATTTACCTGCTGAAGAAGCCCGATACCATAAAGATTGTATGTCCCATGTATTCTCAACAGAGCTTGCGGCATACCCACCCGCACTGTTCCAACCAGATGGCTTAATGAGAACTGCAGCTAAGTCCGCATTGAAGCAGAACTTGGGAGTAGAAACATCCTCTCGAACATGGGGTCGACCAACAGTTGTTATCATGGATTTGTCAGCTGTTTTGTGGACAGTCGACTGGCCTGCTAGTGGCACAGTTGCTACATTTATCCAAACCTTCAAAGTATGGCTACCGAAACATCTTTCTTATGCATCTGTAGTACTAGCTTTTGATCAGTACTATGATTTCTCTCCGAAATCAAGCACTCGGGCAATGAGAAGCAAGAGCAGCAGAGTTCACAAGCTGGACCTCAACACCCGACTGCCTACAAGAGACGCTGTTCTCACGTGCACCGCGAACAAGGAGCAACTAAACAGGCTGCTCTGTGAGCAAATCCTTGCTGACAGTGAGTATCTCGCAACTGTAACCCAAGACCATGAGCTAGTGCTTGCAGGATGGCAGACCATACCGACTTCCATTGTGCGAGGCAGAAGTCGAGCAGCATTGGCGCTCTCATCATCTCATGAAGAGGCTGACGTGATAATAACACAACACGCTATCGCACAAGCTGAGAAAGATTCTGATGCCCGCATCTCCATCATTTGTGATGACACGGATGTGTTTGCCATGCTGACTCACTTCTATGAATTTAAGAAACTAGGCTGTCCCATGAGTATGGAGTCTCCAGTGCGTGGCAGAAAATCAGTGGACATCCGAGCAACTGTAACCCAGCACAAAAACATCATCCCACAAATCCTCAAACTACACGCTTTGAGTGGTTGTGACACAGTTGCAGCAATACATGGCATCGGCAAAGCCACTGCCATTGCCACAGCCAAGAAGGGTCGGAAGATAGACAAGCTGGGGTCCCTTGATGCATGCTTTGACCATATCGAGAAAGAGGCAACAGCGTTCATTGTTGCATGCTATGGGGATAAGAAATCCTCATCTCTTACTGAGTGTCGTCAGCGAGTATGGGCTCAGAAGACAGGGAAGTCGGGAACTGCTGCACCCAAACTATGTTCTCTACCACCAACAACTGAATCTTTCCATCAAAATGTGCTGGCTCGATGCACTAAAGTGTGACCCACCACCACTTGATCCTATGCATTATGGGTGGGAGAGAGACGAGACAAACAGAGTTCTCATCCCAAAAACAGTTGGTGAAGGAGTGTGCTTAGCACCAGATGAAGTTCTGAAGCTAATCAGATGTGGGTGTGAATCACAATCAGCATGCAGGGGGAGCCGCTGCGGCTGCATGGGACGCGGAATCCCTTGCACAATGTTCTCTGCATGTGGCAGCGACTTGGATTGCAACAATCCATTGACCCAAAACGCAAACGAAGAGTAGACTGATGATCCTGACGATCCTGACACAACCATGTCTTTTGATATTTGCCCCCAATAAATGGTTACCTAATGTGAATAACTGCATCAAAGTTGTCAATGCCAATCCCCCAGCTAGGTGTGAGTTTTGTTTTGCTTACGGGGTCATGGTCATATCTTGTAGCTTTGCAACCTTCCATAGAATGCATGTGCCCTGCACTTCAGCATAAATTGTGGTTTACATCCGAATATCCATATCCATATAATGTGGGGAATGTCATTTAAGCATTATGATCTGGTTTTATCTGCAGAAAAGATGTTAAGTGCTCAGCAGTTAGCTAGATTGTAGAAATTGTCACTGAAATAAAGCAAATACAGTGATGTCAACTGTGGCATTATCATATTTCAAGGCCAAACTTTAACCTCAAATGACCTTGACTTGACCCATGGAGTTGCAAAATGATATCCTACTGTTATCATGTGCCTATAGAACTTCTCAGTCTCGCCCAAAACCATAAAAACGACAGTAAGATCACCAAAATATCTCCACGACTGCCCGGGATATGGATTTCGGGGGCGTTTGACGTCCATTGACCTTGAGTATTGACGAATGTGGGTCAAAACGACTCCCAAAGTATCTGAAACCCCTCCAGATCGACTCATCATCCTAAAAACCCCTAGAAATGACACCAAGATCATCAAAATCCATCAAGTATTGACCAGGATATGGGATTTTTCAGTTTCGCCGGCCATCTTGGAAAATGGCGGCCATATTGAAAAAGCCAAGCGGGGGTCAGGTGTACACCCGATGAATTCTTGAATGGGGTGGTATAAGCTTTCAAAATATGTCAAGATTTGCTTTATAACAAACAATGCAGGGTTCCCACCCCGTGTAACCGGACTAACAAAGAAAAGGAAAAAAATTCCAAGGCTTTTCGTATATTGGCCTTGAAATATGATAATGCCACAGTTGACATCACTGTATTTGCTTTATTTCAGTGACAATTTCTACAATCTAGCTAACTGCTGAGCACTTAACATCTTTTCTGCAGATAAAACCAGATCATAATGCTTAAATGACATTCCCCACATTATATGGATATGGATATTCGGATGTAAACCACAATTTATGCTGAAGTGCAGGGCACATGCATTCTATGGAAGGTTGCAAAGCTACAAGATATGACCATGACCCCGTAAGCAAAACAAAACTCACACCTAGCTGGGGGATTGGCATTGACAACTTTGATGCAGGGAAAGCTACAAGATATGACCATGACCCCGTAAGCAAAACAAAACTCACACCTAGCTGGGGGATTGGCATTGACAACTTTGATGCAGGGAACGAATTTTTGTGATCAAATCCATTTACAACTACAATATTATAACACCTATTCTCATTAGCTTTCCTAAGACAGTTATCTAGAAATGAAATAGGATAACATAATTTAGTACCAATATTCATGATATTGCAAAACTCAGAGCATTGAGAGTTGTCATTCCTGAATTTTTTATTCTAAGAAACATAGAAGAGCAAATAGAAGATTTAATCGAGGGATGATGGTCAGAATAAAAATGCACATAAGAGTTATTATTAGTAGGCTTGCGATAAACTTCAAATTTGAATTGATTAGAGCATCTCCAAATTTTTAGATCCAGAAAAGATAGGCATCCATCGTTTTCTTTTTCAACAATGAACTTAATAGATGGGACTAAATTGTTGAGTCTATCAGAAAATTCGTCAACATCCAAATTGTTAGGCGAAAGGCATAAAACATCATCTCCGAGTATATACCGGTACCACACAAGGTTAAAATTAACAATAGTGGACAAATTCTACCTTCAAACAATTCCATATATAAAAAATTCTTCATCAGATAATACAGGTGAGAGAGGAGGACAACTTGGATATTTTTGGCTTCTTGCCTTTTCCCTTCATTCCCTGACGAGGTGTACTGTTAAATACACGAAAAGCCTTGGAATAATTTTTCCTTTTCCTTATGGGTTTGTATCATTCATTTATTTCACGTGTTTAATTGTGAAATTCATCGCTTAATATATATATATATATATATATA